>BLKR01010020.1:10000-73435 GCA_011170035.1 Teleogryllus occipitalis
CATGCCCTTGTATGTACTACGTCGTGCAATAGTTGATAAATTTATTAACACACACCTGCTTCGTGATGCTCATTATTCAGCTTTTGCGTTGAGCTCACATACCATAAACTTATGTACTTTGTTTTGTGAAACTATATTGAAGCCTTGCAATGATGTTGATTGGTTTAATTTTAACACTAGTGCTATTAAGTTTGTACAGTTATTCTCATGAATATTTGAATACTTCTGACATTACGTTCTAATCTAAAATTGAAATTGATATTTTGTTACGGACGTACTTGTAAAACAGGTGGATTGGTGGATACAACCAGGTCATGAAAACTAAGTTTAAGCTTATGAACTTACAAAATTTGCAAAAATGGCGCTAAGCATTATTATCTCTATTATTACGAGTATTTGATAACGAACATATGGTTTTGGTTCTGAATCATTCATGACGATGAAAATAATTAAATTTCATTCAAGGAGAGAACCGTATAATCTAACACAATTATTTGTTACAAAAACAAAAAAAATGTTGTACATGCATGCTCTATTCAAATATGCAGCACTTTTTATAATGATTAACTCATATGAATTTTTAAAGAATTCTTCTCCTGAATGATTCAGATTGTTCCACATGTAAATGATGCACAACAGACGCTGGCACGCAATACACACAATAGAATTAAATACATTTAGCTCACGAATGTACAACGCTGTGTTTACTCTTGATCTTTCACGCGAGGCAGTCGTTTTTTTGGAAACAAAACGCATGCCTGCTAGAGGTGAAGTAGGTGCTATACTGCCTCCAATTTTTTTAATGAATAGGTAGTTTCATAATTTCGAACACTTGCAACTACGTGTAATTGAGGTCATGCATGGAAAAGAGAACCTTGTAAATGGAACTGAAAAACGTGCTCCTGGGCGGGTCGCACAAATTAAAGGTCACCTTAAAGGTCTCCAGACTATTACACTAAATAGATGAAGTTTAATTGAATTTTTATTCTAATATTTTTTTGTTTCAGGCAGTTCGGGTTTCGTTTTCCACAGTAAAAAGAAACACTGCAGCCGGTGGACCACCCTGAAGGATATTTGTTGATTCTTTGTATAAATTTCCAAAATACTCCGGCTAAACAAGAAATTAGAAAGCCTTAAATTTGAACGTTGTTTGTAGTCATGTTGAATGTCTAACCCGTATAAAAGGTGTGAAATGAATAAAATGCAATCCAGCTATTAGTGTACATTACTTGAAAACAGGAAATCCTATGATGTGAATATACCCTTTTAAATGCACTCGTAATGAATTGTGAAGTGCAATGTTGGCTGGTATGTACTTAATGTATCAAATGTACTTAATGTATCAAATGTACTTAATGTATTTACGCAATAAAATACATATTGTTGGTGTTCATTTATTAAAAAGTAGTCGGAAAAACTAGGCATGCGCTTGAAGATTTTCAAATATTTGGTATTCGCACGGAGATGTGATATTGCAGCGGTGAGTAGGTTTTCTTGAACTTTTTCACTTGTACATCGTTAACAAAATGTATTTGAATAATCAGATATAAGCGATTAACAGATTTTAGCTCATATGTAGACGCAATCTGCTTAAAAACGGCACAAATGCTTAAAATGCTTAAAAACAACGCAAACTACTTAAAAACACACCTGTTTTGATACAAGTCAAAAGTATTTCCCAGTCCTCTCACCTCGAGCAGGGCGTAAATACGGATGTCTAGATCCTATAATTGCAAGGGTTTTCACAATTTGGTGAGTTAAACTATTTTAATTCATTTTATTCTACTGCAATTTGGTTTATTTTTGTTAATTTTAATGGTAATTCGACTCCCAGAATTTACATTTGGTAATATAAAAAAATTTGTACGTCTGTTGATGAATAAAGGATAAGGATTCTATTTTACTGATCTTTTTTGCATTTTTTCTTATTGATAGTTTTTCCTTCATCCTTTTCCCATGTTTTTCTTTGTTCCAGGTGCGTTTGGAAAAGCCTTAAAGCAAGCTGCCCTATTTTTAACGTTCACGTAAGTCACACATTTATTGAAAATTATAAAGAATTTAAAATATATTACTTTACATAAACGAGTAACGAGAAAACAAAAAGATTTAAAAATAGGAAAAGTATATTAAAATGTAAACAATTAGAGAAGTAAAAGTAATTTAACATCGTTAAACATTTCTTATAAACTCCATTTCATTTTAAGAGAGATGCAATGCAATTCTGGGTTTCTATTATGTCTTACTACCGAACTTGTTGGGCGTTCGTAGTAATTATTCCCGGTCTCACATTCATTCACCGTTTAAGGAAGGATTTATAGGCTCGGGGTACCATGAGACATAGGTTACATGATTATTAATGCATGGATTTAATGTGTCGAAAGCATTACACTTATACATACACAATTTTATATATACGGTTTATACATACCTAATTACCTCCTTAAATTGCGAAATCATAGCAGGACTTGAACCTGTAAGCTCCTCTTCGACCTGTTATGCAGGTTCGTGCTTTAACCATCACAGCCACTGGGGCGGTTGGTGCAGTCGCCGAAAAATCTCAAACATAAGTACAGTTGGCTCCGTTGCGTCCGGTTTCGCGGGGTAAAAAACAACAGTACGAAGAAGAAAAAAATTAAAAAATATAAAAAAAGCAAATGGCAGCTTCAAATCCCGTGCTAGGCAGCTTCACACCTCATTAGAGTTAATGTACATTAAAATTCGCCATTCCGCCGTTGCACCAAATAGTCGAGGGGTTAAAGGCACAGGCACGTTCTATGGAGGCTTGGTTGGTTCGATTCTCGGGTTGTACGCGCGGTTTTTTCCGCATTATAATTTACGTGCAGCAAACTTGAATAAACTTTATATGTGTTAATTCTGGGGAAAATTGTCAGCGTTCTGGTGGTCTAGGGGATAGAGCTCTGGAATAACAAGTTAACAAGTAATCTGGTTCAAATCCTAACTAGTAAGTTTTATGCATTGTTTAATCACGTAGGGAACATGAACAAAGTTAATATATGTTCATTCTACCTGCAGTCCCCGTGTGGTCTGGTGGTCTAATGGTTATATAACTGAATTACTAGTTCTGAGGTGCCCGGTTCGAAACTCGTCAATGAGGGTTTTTTACACATTGTATTAGATAGCGGAAACTCTGAACGCACTAGTAATAGGTTCACTACCGATTCCAGCTCAACAAGTTTCGTGGTCTAGTGGTCAAAGACCTGGAACTGTGAACTAAACAAAGTTGGTTCGAATCTCGGGCGAGTGAACTTCAAAGAATAGTTTTTATTATTCGGCGTGGGGTTGGGGGAATGTGAACAGTACACCCCCTTAAGGTATGCGAAGCTTAAAAGACAAAAAAATACTATATATAGTATGAAATACTGTGTAGAGTATGTATTACTGAACACAGTAATGCACTTTATATATTGTATTATATATATTAGAAAAATAGAAAATTCATGTAAAACATGTTAATACTATATATTATTTTCCTTTTTAAGCTTCGCATACCTTAGGGGGGGTGTACTGTTCACATTCCCCCCCCCCCCCCAACCCCCCCCACGCGCCGAATAATAAAACCATTCTTTTGATGTTCACTCTCGCCCGAGATTCGAACCAACTTTGTTTAGTTCACAGTTCCAGGTCTTTGACCACTAGACCACGAAACTTGTTGAGCTGGAATCGGTAGTGAACCTATTACTAGTGCGTTCAGAGTTTCCGCTATCTAATACAATGTGTAAAAAACCCTCATTGACGAGTTTCGAACCGGGCACCTCAGCACTAGTAATTCAGTTATATAACCATTAGACCACCAGACCACACGGGGACTGCAGGTAGAATGAACATATATTAACTTTGTTCATGTTCCCTACGTGATTAAACAATGCATAAAACTTACTAGTTAGGATTTGAACCAGATTACTTGTTAACTTGTTATTCCAGAGCTCTATCCCCTAGACCACCAGAACGCTGACAATTTTCCCCAGAATTAACACATATAAAGTTTATTCAAGTTTGCTGCACGTAAATTATAATGCGGAAAAAACCGCGCGTACAAGGCGAGAATCGAACCAACCAAGCCTCCATAGAACGTGCCTGTGCCTTTAACCCCTCGACTATTTGCTGCAACGGCGGAATGGCGAATTTTAATGTACATTAACTCTAATGAGGTGTGAAGCTGCCTAGCACGGGATTTGAAGCTGCCATTTGCTTTTTTTATATTTTTTAATTTTTTTCTTCTTCGTACTGTTGTTTTTTACCCCGCGAAACCGGACGCAACGGAGCCAACTGTACTTATGTTTGAGATTTTTCGGCGACTGCACCAACCGCCCCAGTGGCTGTGATGGTTAAAGCACGAACCTACATAACAGGTCGAAGAGGAGCTTACAGGTTCAAATCCTGCTATGATTTCGCAATTTAAGGAGGTAATTAGGTATGTATGAAGTGTATACATAACGATGTGTGTGTATTTGTATATATGTGCTTGTAACTATAATGCCCCTGATGCACTGAGAGCATGCATTAATGATCATGTAGTCTATGTATGTGACCTCGGTGCAAGGTATGTCTCATGGTACCCAGAACCTATTTGTAAATATTGAATGTAAGTAATACCGGAAAAATATACCACAAACACCAAACTCCACTACAGTAAATACCAAACGAAAATAATTGAATGCGGCGCCCGAATCGAAGATAATAATGGAAGTTCATTCTCCTGAGAAAAAAAATTGTCGCCAAAACATTCTGAGAGTAAAAATCTGAAATATGGTTTTACAAAACCTTGTGTACTTTTTTAGTTTCGTGAATTGTTTATATTTTAATGTAGTTCTCATGTTTGCTTTTTTCAGGTACTTGTCTTTTACGTAAAAAAATATTTTGTTTATATGAGATAATTTACCTTTAAAGTATCAATTAACTGGACGTTAAAAAACAGGAGTCATCTGGCTTTAACGCATTTATAAAAGCACCTGAAGCAAATAAAGAGAGAAGGAAAGGACGGAAAAAACGCATCAATGAGAATGTGAGAAAAAAATGTAAGAAAAAACTGCAACAAAAAGTTCGTAACATACAACCTTCAGTTTATTCAATAGAACTACAATTTAAGTTTTTAAAAAATCAATGTATGAATTACATAGTTGAATAAACCACTAAAATTAAAAAGAATATTTAAACTTATGACTGTGGACCACTATGAAATATGACATAGAAAAACCAATCTTTTAGATCTCAGACGTGACAGGAAAGAGTCACATTCTAGTATAGTAGTATGAAAACTGCGATTTACTGTCTACATGTAAGCTAAATCCTGTGGTAATCGCTTTTTTCTAATTTTCATTATTCGAATAAATTGTCAAGCAAAGATGTAAAGGGGATTGAGGGTTGGAGAAAACCTGCTTGGAACCTGTCAATTCCGAAGCATCATATTCAATTCAAATATCACAAATTTTTAGTACGTTTCTAGTGCTTTTTCCTCCCGATTACTTTTTAATAAATCAGAAACAAAATCCAATATTTTATTGGGTAAATATACATTAAGTACATTATATACGTTCATTACATAGCAACCTACGTCACATCCCATGATTAATTTCATTACCAGAGCATTTAAAAGGTTATAATCACATCTCAGGATTTCCTACGTTTTAAAGTACATCCTAATATATCTGGATTGCATTTTATTCATTTCACACATTTTCTACACGTTCAATACGATTACAAATATAACTTATTCAAATTTATTGCAAATCAATACAGGTTTAGTTGCAGTACTTCAGAAATTTACTCAAAGAATAAAGCAGTATTTTTCAGGGAGCTCTGCCGCCTTCAGAGTTTCTTTTGAAGCGTTGAAACCTGTTCTGGAACCCCCACAACCTGAAACAAAATATTTCATTTAATTTTAAATTCTTAATCTCCTTTAATGTAAAGAAAGTTAATCTGATGAAATGTATTTCTCTGAATAAGGGTTTTTAAATTGACATCAATTATCATTGTTATTCGAAATTACGAAACCACTTAAAAACACATTGAAGGCAATATACAATACTTCACGTCTAGAAGGCATGCGTTTTGAGCTATATATGATACAAAAATGTAGTTGATGTGAAAGATTAGAAATGTAGGAGTACCACGTTCTACATTCAATCGGTAAATTTATTAAATGTGTGCGGCGTCTATTGTGCTTCGTTGATATGGCACTACCTGAATTATTCCTGCCAAGAACTTTTTTAAAATACTAGTTCACGATTGTGAAACAAGTACTTTATATTATTTGAATAGAGCAAGCATTTAAAAAAGTTTTTTTGTAGCAATTGTGTTACGTTGTGCAATTCCCTCGGATAAAATTTAATAATTTTCAACATGGATTCACAACCCCAACCGCGCTCTTTTTGAAAAGCTTATAAACATCAATCAATACTTAGCTTACTAGATTCAACAAGAAACGTCGACAGCATTTTGCTTTCAAGACATGATCAATATCCATGCATCCAGGTGTTCTACTATAACTTACACATAGGTAACAATATAATTTCATTCAATTTCAAATTAGTCCAGAATAACAATTGTTCAAATGTAACAATAAGTGCGTACAAATGTAATAGTCACAAACGATTATAAAAAAAACCAATAAACAACATTGCAAAGCTTATATACTCGACTCACAATTTATCATTTACTTCAATGATTTCTCAAAGATCAATATATCTATCCAACATAAGTGGGCTGTATGTGCTCAACGCAAAACTAAAATGATGAATATAACTACGTACATATAGACTAGACAGTTCTGTTACATATCGAAGCAAATGACAATTGTTGTATCACATGACATTCTTGTGACAGAACCAGAGCATCTTAAGCATGATATCAACATTATGTAAGCCCTGCAATAGAGGGCAACATTTCGTCAAATTACAAACTGCAGTATACGAGTGGTGTTCATAATACAAAAATAAACATGCGTGCGAACTATTGCGCAAAGCATTACGTACGTGACCATAATGAAATGAATCAGGCATGATCATTCTATCGCATATACTCACTCACGAGTACATTTTAACACGTAAGTATTTAATATGCCTCATTGGTAACCTTTCATACGCTTTGTGAACTAAATCATATCAATAAAGATTAGAATGATTCAACGAACCGTTCAATACACTAATACTTCTCAAAACTAACCAATCTACAATTGTTTCACGATTGCAACATAAAATGCAGCTGTCACAAATATAAGTTCTTATATGATTCTATTTTAAAAGGTAACTTTTCTTAATAACTTAGGAACTATGTTAAGAAAATTATTAAAATGAACAATTCTGAATTTCCAGACGAGGATGTAAACATTCACCTCTAGAATTTTCCTGAACAAAGGTGACCACACACACGAAAAAGCATCTGCGTCAAAAAAACAACAAAAAAACAGTTATTTGGCATAACCGGGAGGATACTTTTCTCAGTATTTTTATGTAAAGTACTGAGTTTAGTAAAGTTAAGTTAAGTACTGAGTACTAATGTACTTTTCAGTAAATCTATTGTCCTTCACAGAAAATACGTTATAAATTGTAATATTTCTTAAGAAGAAAATCGCAGTTACAGATAAGTGCCTCCAGGCAGAAGGTCCTTGTTTCAATGCACGTACTTCTCATACAAGAGTAATTTTACTTTCATTGTAGATAAAATTATAAATATGCATTGCACAATGTGATTCAGTGGTTACAAATTCACACAAATAAAATTGAAAATGCGATCAGAATTCATTTTCGGTGGTAATTGAAAGTAGTGTACATAACTCGAATGTTAATAAAAAAAACTTTACCAAGATGGTCTTTGACAATGAAGAAATCTTTGACATTTTGATTTCTCCAAGCTTTTTATGATAAAAGGGTTGGTTCTTATGTCAGCTTTAAAAAGTTCAAGCCCTCTGAAATAATGCCAAGTATTACTCGAACTTTTGTGCAAGCTTAAGAATGATGTAACTGCCAACACAATCAAATCCAATTGGATGAGGACGATTCTTCAGCTGACAAATTCCACTGAAAAAGAGCCTTTTACAACATTAACTACATACAAATGGATATATATTGCCACATTTATGCAATTAAATTGCTACATTCCTATCTTCATATAAAGATATCTACATCAACAGACTTCAGAATGCCGATCATACAGCGTGTTTCCAAAACACTGAAGTTGGCGCCTTTAGGCTACCTCTAGCTCTCACACATCGTGAAAACCACTTGTTACATAAATAATACGTATAGAATTGAGAAGCCCTATTGATTCTCCATTTAAAATAAAATAAAATATTCAGCATTCCCATTATATGCATTATGAACACTCCCTCGACAATGTCTTTGCGTAGATTACAACACCACCTGTAGGAGAACATGAGCACTGCCACATATGAAATTAATCACAGCTAAAATGTAAAGGCAGCATGAAGGCACACGGGAGGGAATGCTCGTTTTTCCGCATGCAGCATTTCTGGAGGCATGTGGCAGGCATAAGCAAATACTTACCGTTGCATATTAGTGTGTTCACAATTTGCGAGGTGTGGTTGCATGGTTTCCACTAAGAAAAATTAGAATTGCACATTATTTCAGTAAGAATTATTATGAAGTGCGGGGGGGGAGGGCACACGCCCACGCGTTGACGTGCGTTAACTCTCTCGCGTCGCAGGTTAACACATGCAAAATGGCACACGAGCATTCTTGCCCTTTCCGCACAAGACGCTATGTTCTGTTCTCGTATGTTCGTCTACAACATGTCTGGAAATTCTTTTGGACCATCTCCTACAACCACATAGAAGAGGGCAATCCTGAGTGAAAGAATTGACACAAACAATTTCGTGAGAGGCAGTACTCAAAATGTTCATAGATCCAGGTACTGCTGCCCACCCTTCTAATCGAGACTTCTCTCTCATTCAATTGACATTGCCGCCCACGCTGCACGTTTTCTATGCGTCTGGGTTGGCATGACCAGCCCGCAGGCACTACAGTGACCACAAGATCACTGGAAAACATTAAATAGTCACCAATTAAATTGAAAGACAACGTTGGTAAATATCAACATTGACTAGGCGAGAACAAGTAGTGCTATCCAGACTTCGCTCCGGACATACCAACATAACACATTTTTACACCTGTTACACAAACTACCCGAGCCCTTCTGCGATGTGTGTGGGACTGACCTGTGTCACTTACAGTGAGTGTCTTAAGTTGCAGGATGAAACAGCACCTGCCACCAGATCAATTAGAAGCAATTATAGATTCCAAGCCCTACCAACAGGATATTTTAAGATTTTGTCACAAAAGTAATATATTTAATATAAGAATTCCTGTACATTTTATCACACTAAAAGATTGGATGCCAAGTTATACATTTTTAAATAATCTACTGTTATTGTAACCACTGTACTGTATATAACATCAATGTTAAAAGAAATATTGAATATGTAAAATATTGTAGAGGCGCTAAGAACCTTCGGTTGATGTGACTAATAAAAAAAGAATAATCGTTGTACACCCTGAGCTTTTAAGTATTTTATCGCAATGTTTTCATGTAGCACTCAACATAGAATCTGAAGCTTCCATGATGAACATCGTCACCATCAGCAGAGAGAGGGGAACGTCCGGGTTACTTGGGCAGTGTTGCTCGGGGCACTGGAAGAACTCTGCTGAGATGGCCCATGCCGTGGTGAGCCCTCAGGAGGGAACTTTATTGCGCCTAGAACACGACTCGTCATGGACAGCCAAGAAGTCACTCACTCCCGCCGCGGAAACCTACGCTTTCATATCACCTGTCGTGTCACGCTCACCAACAGGTTACAACATAATGAACAATGGCAAGATTAGTGGGTAGAATTTGAGAAGGCGAACGCTCACTCAAAAATACCACTAAAAACAGACCAGAAAATTACCTTTTTTTTAATCAAAATGTACATGTACTCGTCTGTTTAAAAACAATGTTCGATTCAGGATTCGAGTTGTCATGATATTTTGAATGAGGTTGCCGTTCCTGCTCCTTTATCACCACCGTCACTAATATATTGCACCCAAAATAAACCATCTCGAATATGTACCAACTTTATTTTAGAAAACGCGTTTCGCAGAGAATTTACGAGGAGTCAAAAGAAATAATGTACTCAGCTGCTCTTCATAAAGAACCAAGGTAATGGCTGAGCGAACTCTGCTGAGAGACCCATCAGCCGTGGTCTTTGACTCAGATTGGGAAGTTTATTGCGCCTAGAACACGACTCGTCATGGACAGCCAAGAAGTCACTCACTCCCGCCGCGGAAACCTACGCTTTCATATCACCTGTCGTGTCATGCTCATGAACATGTTACAACATAATGAACAATGGCAAGATTAGTGGGTAGAATTTGAGAAGGCGAACGCTCACTCAAAAATAGCACTAAAAACAGACCAGAAAATTACCTTTTTTTTAATCAAAATGTACAATGTACTCGTCTGTTTAAAAACAATGTTCGATTCAGGATTCGAGTTCTCATGATATTTTGAATGAGGTTGCCGTTCCTGCTCCTTTATCACCACCGTCACTAATATATTGCACCCAAAATAAACCATCTCGAATATGTACCAACTTTATTTTAGAAAACGCGTTTCGCAGAGAATTTACGAGGAGTCAAAAGAAATAATGCACTCAGCTGCTCTTCATAAAGAACCATGGTAATGGCTGGCGAAATCCCGATGAGACCTTCCCTTCTTTGAGTTTTTGGGTCGAGATTAGTTTTCGTCATCCACCTCGTACGTAGCACCAAAATCAACTGAAATAAACTCCAGAACTGTGTATTTTCACAACTATTTCAAACGTTTACACGTAGTATGACCTCATATTGTGTTCATTAGCAACCGTGTAAGGACGAATTATCACCTTGGATCTCATCCTAAGTCTGTAATGCATTTCATTTGAAAATATTCCTCCTCCCATATGCAAACAGCCGATTTTCTTAAAAATCCACCAAATTGTATTAAAAAATTGTTTGTTGTAGTGGTCACAATGTTAATGTGTTTTAGTTGTTCCTCCTAACGTGCCACGAAATCGAAAAATCTGAAAAAGTTTCAAAAACTAAATACACACCGATAAAATTAGGGTATTGATTTTAATCTGTAGAGAATCAATAGCATAAAAGAAAATTTTTAGAAACAACTATATACAAAAGAATTTTCGACCCTAGTCTTCCTCCAAGTTTACAATCCTCTTGCGTTGAAATGCTCTCCTCTTGCGTTGAAATGCTCGTTAGTAAGAAAAACTGTGTGGAAAGTATAACCCAAGTTGTGAATATGAACACCTAACGTTTGTGGGGATCAAATAAATAACGATTTCCTGTTAGTCTTACACCGACTTATAGCTCTGAAATCTCGATGGCTATGAGTTTCGTAACATTCGGTTTCACATATCCTCTTTAACTTCTTATCCGACGCAAGAAAAGGAACTGAAAATGGAATAACTATTATTACCTATTTAATCGTTTTAAAAATGATAGTTCTACCAAATGCACAAACGCATTGCGAACTCTTACACTGTTTAGAAATGACGATGCAGCAGCAAATTCGCGACGGGGCCTTCCATGCTCGCAGTTATGATGCTTCAGGATTGACACGCTTCCTTTCTTCACCTGTCGTATGTTGCACACGCTGCAAAGAACCTGAAAATGTACATAAGTTGGGAATAATAAATATTCGACACCAATGTAATTGTAATTCTTCAACATTAGGTAGAGACAATAGTAAAGATTTTTTTCTTTTTATTAAACATTACGTACATGGAATATTCCAATATTCGATGCAGTTTTCCGAAGCATTTTGATCGAAATGCTTTCTTTTTCTATTCCTCATCATTGACAAAAATTAATCCTGAAAACATTAAGAACCTGCTTGCACTTGTCCAAGGGCACCACAGTGAGGACGACGTCCCTGAGGACATTGCTGCCCACGTTGTCCTCGGTGAGGCCCCACCCCGCCGCCACCAGCGCCTGCCCGTCCAGGCGCAGGTTGAGGTTCTGGCGGGTGACGGGCAGGCACACGGGCCGCACGAACTGCTCGCTGCGGAAGTCCACGGGCCGCGCCAGCCGCACCAGCGCGATGTCGTGGTGGCTGGCCACGCCCGCCCTGTACAGCGGGTGCACGTCGGCCCGCTCCACGGCCACGTCGGTGGGAGGGGGTCGCGGGTTTCATATATCAATCAGTCTTGTCAAAATTAACTTAACGATGGGATATTAATATTTATAAGTACAACACGTCACAGAAATCACATTCACAAGTGTCAATTTCAATAGATCACTATAGAAATACTCATACACATACCTTACTTTCGAACGCATTGCCCGATGACCTCAAATAATTTAAACGGTCCACAAATTTAAGCTGTAAGGAAATCTTTTCTGCTACATAACCCTTTCCATACAATTAGACAACACTGACTTTCAAAATGAAAAATATTTAATATAATCATGATATAATACATTAATACAAGTACACGTTTATTGTATACGTTTATTTATATAGTTTAATAATTAGATGTAAAATGTACTGTTGAACTATAGCTTCTCAATATATCTTTCACTAAGTATTTCTTCAATTTCTCTGATACATTGAGCACATGCTGAGATTGACCCTTACTTTGCTTCTGCAAATTAAGGTAACTTCATTATACGCACGTTTTGTTGAATTCACGTTTTACTAGTAGTGCTAGGAGATCAGGCGGTTGTATGATACCACATCGATTATTAGCAATGCAAAAAAATTAATATATGCCCGCGGTTTATCGATGCAGATACGTTTTGTGTAACTCGGGAGCAAAATTAACTAGTTTTGAAATGTGGCTTAACACCCTTTGCAACTTTTTTATCTATCACCAATTCATAGTTAAAAGATTAGAGGCAGTTGGTAAGAGATTCAGAAGCACAAGTGCAGATAGTACTTCTCCCCCCTACGTCACTGTTTCTACCATTTCTTTTATAAATTAAAATCAAATAAGGAGAGATTCACCTAATAACCCCAGTGCAGCGTGTGCAGTGCAGCGTGTGCAGTGCAGCGTGTGCAGTGCAGCGTGTGCAGTGCAGCGTGTGCAGTGCAGCGTGTGCAGAGCAGCGTGTGCAGAGCAGCGTGTGCAGTGCAGCGTGTGCAGTGCAGCGTGTGCAGTGCAGCGTGTGCAGTGCAGCGTGTGCAGAGCAGCGTGTGCAGTGCAGCGTGTGCAGTGCAGCGTGTGCAGTGCAGCGTGTGCAGTGCAGCGTGTGCAGTGCAGCGTGTGCAGTGCAGCGTGTGCAGAGCAGCGTGTGCAGAGCAGCGTGTGCAGTGCAGCGTGTGCAGTGCAGCGTGTGCAGTGCAGCGTGTGCAGTGCAGCGTGTGCAGAGCAGCGTGTGCAGTGCAGCGTGTGCAGAGCAGCGTGTGCAGTGCAGCGTGTGCAGTGCAGCGTGTGCAGTGCAGCGTGTGCAGTGCAGCGTGTGCAGTGCAGCGTGTGCAGTGCAGCGTGTGCAGTGCAGCGTGTGCAGTGCAGCGTGTGCAGTGCAGCGTGTGCAGTGCAGCGTGTGCAGTGTGTGCGATGGAATGAGAGACTGTCTTATCAATGAATGCTTTTCCCTTTCAGTATCCTAGTCTACCTGGCCGCCGCGTCAGTCAGCTAAACTATGATTGGGACGTGTGCGATAGCGTTGTGGCATATCTATGTAATGAGGAGAGGGCAATGACGTCGAATTAAGAGCGCAGGGGTCTTAAGCCCTTCGTTAATGTACTGCTCCCGAATTCGCATGGTATTATTTAGTTTGTCGAGGCTATTTTTAGAGAGTTCATTTGATCTCGTATTTTTTACTTAATCATATAATTATATTTGACTTAAGTATATTGCATTGTAGTTTTATCTTCGTGCAACATGCATTCCAATTGCCAAAACTAATGTATTATAAATAATAATGTAGAAATGATCAATCGTACCTGAATTTTATTGTCTTGTCAATGGTTATGTTCAACGAGTTTGACGGTGGCTACGTAGAGACTGGTTCTGATGACAAAGTCAGCGGCAGTCGGCACAGAGATTTCATCAGCGACTCTTCACGGTTGTTCCTCACGGACCTTTTAAGTTGATGATCTACAATAAAAAAAAATCGGTGGAAAATCCAGTAAGTAACAACTTACCCCTCAATGGTTGGATAACCATGGGAGAATGTGAATATTAATAAACTCCCTGAATGGGGTAATTAAAATCAAGAAAGGAAATAAGGGAACAGTAATTGTAGAATTTAACTATAAGAAAGGGGGAGAGGAATTGCAAAACGAAGAGGAAAAATTAAAGTAGTATATGTTTTCATTCCAAATAATATTAAACCTACACTTAAAATTATAGGAGTTACAAAAGAAAAGAGTGAATTAGAAGACAAACAATTGATTAAGGTAATTAAGATGCAAAATGAAATAAAAACGAGTGAAGATAAATAACATGAAAGTGATAATAAGATAACAGGTAATATTATTCTAGAGACCGATGAAGGGATATTAAATTGTTCATAAAAAATGGTAAAGTAAACTTAGGATGGAAGAGTTGTCCGGTATACGAGTTCTTAAGTGTTGTCAGATGTTTCAAATGTTGGGGTATTAATCAGTTTAGTGAAGGTTGTAAGAATGAAATTGTATGCGAAGTGTGTTGGTAATCATGACAGTAGGGGATGCGAATTAGAAAAAAGTGAACTGAAGACAAAGTTAGAAGACTAATATTGACGGACAATTCGACAGATCACGAAGCAACAGACAAAGATTTTCCTACTTATTTAAGAATGATAAATGAAAAGAGGAAAATAATTGATTATACCACTGAATATCAATCATTTAATATACAAGATACATCATAACGCCAAATGTAGAAAGTCTTTTGGCAAATTTAGATCAAATCAGCAAAGACAAATGGATGCAAAAATAAACCTAGCATAATGGTGTTCACTAACACATGAGTTACGGAAGATCTAGAGGATTGGAAAATTAGAATACAAGGCTAAAGGTGTATTAGATGTAACTCACAGAATCTAAGAACGGGCGAAGTAATAATATTCGTGAGAACGGACATTAAAATAGACAATGTTAAAATAGACTATAGAAAATAACAGTTGGATAGTTTAGTTAGATTGTTTGTAAAGAATATGGAGGATCAGTAGTTGCTATCACTTTCGAAAAATATCTGATAGCGAATTTATTGATTATATTACAAACTGGAGGAAATGATGACAATTAATGATTGCATAATAATGGGGGATTTTAATATAAATGTACTGAGAAAAGTTACGCTCAGAAGAAGTTAATAAATAATATTAAAGCATTGGGACGAAACCAATGGGTAAAAGAGACTACTAGAGTGGATAGTAATAGTCAGACAATTATTGATCTAGTATTCTCAAATGTAAACATAAATGTAAAAGTACAAGTCACACCAAAAGTAACCGATCATGCCTGGGTGGTGGTGAAGTCAGATTTAAAAGATAAAAGGTACAAATCGAATAGAAAGGATTAAAATACATAAAAAGGACTATAGACATTTTGAAGGTGATCGGTTTAGAGAAACATTGGAATTTCATCTTAGACAATTAAAAACTGAAAATTAGGAGTTAAGTGAAGAATTTGTTAACGCCATCGTAAAATCCCTGGATGAGGTGGCACCATTTATTGACGGTCCACACAGAATGAAATGAAAGAAAATGGCATTGCGAAGAAATAAAAATGCTATTCAAAACCAGATGAAGTACACAAAAGAGCTAAAATAATGAGAGAACCAGAGAAGTGGGAAGAGTACAAGAAGATAAGAAATAATGTACTTGAACTAGTTAATAAAAAGAAATTAGAATATTATAACAATACTATAGAAGAACACAAAAAATGCTAAAGAATTGTGGAAGTAATTAAGAAATGAACAGGAGGTAAAATCTGTGATATAATGACTAAGTATATTATATTTGATATAATTAGTAAGGAAAATAAAGCTAACAAATTCAATAAAAATTTTGTAAGTAGCATTAAAAGGTTAGTAAAAAATGCTGACGCAGGGAATCTAAATATTTATAAGAAAGGTGAAAGATGTGACGATGAATTTTATAAATTTAAATTGATAAAAAAGGAAAAATTGCTTAGAATTATCTATGGATTACCAAACAAAAAAAGAACAGACGAGAGTATTACGACAAAAATGTTAAAAGAAAATTATTAAATATTAGAAGCAGTATTATTGAAAATAATAAATAATTCCCTAGAAAAGGGATTTTCCCGGAGTCATGGAAAACTTCCACAGTAATACCAATTCCAAAAGTGACTAATACAATGAGAGCAGCTGAATTTAGGCCAATAAATGAACTACCAATATATGAAAAAATATTAGAAAAAATAGTAAAGAAGGAGTTAAATGAGTATATTGAAACAAATAAAATTATAGGAAATGAACAATCGGGCTTCAGAGAAAAGCGATCATGTGAAACTGCGGTACAAGCAGTTTTAGACAAACAGAAGATTAATATTGATGCAGGACAGAAAGCAATTGTTATCTTCTTGGATCTCAAGGGGGCATTTGAAACTTATTGATAGGACAATGCTTATTGAGAAAATTTACAAATACGGAATGAAAGGTGACGTTAAAAAAATTTATTTCATATCTTGACAAGAGAAAGGAAAAAGTAAAATATAATATTATCTCAGATGAAATTAGAGTAGACTTACGTGTTCTACAAGGGTCAGTTTTTGGTCCAATAATGTGTGTAACTAACATTAATAACTTAAGCATATGAAAAACATTTTTGAGAATGATTGTAAAATTAATTTATTTGCTGAAGACACGTTATTCTATGTAATTGGAGAAACAAGCGGAAATTGAATTTAAATTGCTGAGTATTTATTGCAATTCAAGAATGGTTAAGGGTAAATAAATAATGAATGTTGAAAAAATTAAATTTATGATTTTACATAGTGGAAGAAACATAGAAGTAAGAGAAACTAAATTATTCACTACTGACTTAAAGGAAATATATCGAGTGTACAGAAGGAAATATTTAGGAGTAATTATCGATAGTAAATTAAATTGTAAAGATTACATAGAGTATACAGTAAAGAAAACTGGAAAAAAGATTAATATATAAAAAATAAAATAAGCAAAGTTGTTCTGGGTGATGAAAGTACTGACTCAAAAGTCCTATGCTCCAAAAGAAATTTGAAGGGCGAGGTTGGCATTGGACCTGACGAAATAATCCAACAAAGGGTTCATTTAAAGCAACACAAAGCGGAAGTTTTGTCTTACATTGACAGTGGTAGTGATAAATACATCAATGGTGTTCAGTGCGTAGTAGGAAAGCCACGTCAATCAACCAAGACAACTTAATAATCCCTGAGCAAATCATGACGCTATACAGGAAAACTAATCTTCAGGCAATGTACCAACATTACCACCTATCAAAGGTGCGAGGATTGAGAACCAAATTAAACCATTTAAACACAAATACGCCTTTGATAAACGATACTGGCGTCTTTTACCTCACTGAAACATTGCTTCAAAGGTGTATTTCGGACATCGAGTTGGGTTTCTATAACCACAACGTGTATCGTCTTGAAAGAAATCTATGTTCGACTCGTTCATTATACATTTGCAGACGGCAGAATTAGGTACTAGTGTTTTAAAAATGAGGTCTCGAACATCCATCCAAGAATGAAGGAAAAGTGCCGATGTCAACAGCATCTATTCAATGCTCAGCATCTAAACAATAACTCGGGAACGATAATATCTAGTTTTTGAAATAATTATCTCGCGCTTTTTACAATATTATTATTATTGATATATTATATTGTTAAACTTGTTTTTCATCTTTCAACTATTAATAGTTGAATTGTTGGACGGGATTCTGATATTCAAGAAAGCGTGCGCAGATTTTCTTCCCCATATGTCACATACAGCTTTTTACTGTTTTGACTACATAAATATATAAATGTATAAAAAGGACTAAACCAAAGTCAAACCCCTTAAGAATAATATTCTGTGATACTATCATTATAGAAACAAGTTAAGTATTTACTTTTCAAAGATTGACGAGTCGAATATGCTCCGAAGCGGAAGCACTGCTTGTGCAAGTTCAGGGCTGCGATATTGGGAAAATTTGTCCCCAAAATGGGGATGTCTTCGTTGTAGAGAAAGCACAGAACAAATGGAGGGGAAAATGTTTGGGTACTTTGGGGTGATATCATTTGCATATGGAGTGGTGTTGGAAATATTTTCTCAATTATGGATAAAAAAGGAGAAAAGGCCTTATTCTTTCTCAATTTGTGTACTAAAAGAGAAAAATATACACGCAAGACCTAGAGAAAGAAAAAACATGAGAAAACGAAGAGCTTCAGGCAGAATAGAAGATGATTGATTTGAATGATTTGAATTTAAGGGGATGGCCTATGGAATTGTCAGGGAGAGTTTATGGCGTTGGTCCATAAGTGGGAGATTATTTTTCATTTTGAAGTTGGAGAATTTTGTTTTTTGGAGAGGCTATTTGGAGAAATCCCGTTGTGGACACGGGGAAAGAGCTCGCAACACATTGGCAACCCTAATTCAAATTTAATGCACACAGTTTTGGTTATGAGAGGGCGGAGCATCTCCGTGTTTCCATAATGAAATTATCTACTTTATCACTTATCGCACATTGTCTAATATGAATTGAAAGATTATTTGGATCTAGAAACAGCATTGTAATGTTTTCCTATTTCTACGTAAATGTTTCCCTTCCTCATTAGAATTTACCTAAGAATAGACTGTTATTCCTTGCCAAAAAAATGTTAAAGCCATTTTTCTGTAGGAAATTTTTCCATCAGTGATTTCTAATAACCGTTTTCAGGTATAAAGTTGTATTTCCCGATTAACTTTAAGTTATATTTAAAAGGAAAATTTTAATCTTTATAAATTTCAAATCTAAAACGGAAATTCAAGAATGGTTATTACACTCTGTATGCATGTCTATTTGGTGTATTTTGTATACCCCATGATCCTATCAGTTTTTGTAGTATGTGTGAATATGTCTCACGTGCAGCTTTAAAGAAATCTGAATAAATGAAAGATGACTTGCTGGGTTCGGTTACGACTTCGAAGACGCCATCAATAGGTTTCTTAAATTCAGTATATATCACTTATAGAAACTATACGTAACCTGTTCGTCGTTAACTCATGCACTGGTGACCCCGGGACAGTGGGCTTACATCAGACATTTATAATATTGAAAATGTTGATAAATTCTAAGTTTTCTACAATCTCGAATCGTCGAAACTCTTGACATTCTATTTCCAATATGTAGCCAATTACTTCTAACAAGTTATGTCGTCAGATTTCACGAATTGTCGGTTCATCTCTCAGAGGCTGTATTCAATAGAAACTGTATGACGAAAACTTGACAAAAGCACATTGAATGGAAAAAAATTGAAAAATTTACAAATCAAAAATGATTAACACCCCTGGGTATGAATATTCGTAACACAGTCGCAAGCGATTCGTTTCTTCACGGTATTAAGTGTAAGGATAGTATCCCCAGCTATCGGAAGCTTAACTATCATTGTTTTATTAAAGAATACATAACAAATCCTTCATTCCAATTTATGTTATTTCATTCAAAATTAGAGAATCCCTGAAACGGACCTGTTTTCTCATGCTTTGCATGAAATACTATCTGAAAATATTAAACTAATTCACGCGGGGACATCAAAGCAACATTATCAAATGTCAAAATGATGCCTTTCTTTGACAGTGGAAAAGCACCTCGCATCGCAAAATTCCCAACGTTGCTGTTTCTCGATCCAATTTAATTCATTATCCCATAAAAACGCCCACGAACAAACTCAAACAGGTTGCAATAAAAGTGAAAATTGATAATCTTTGTTAATAATTGCTTCCTACAAATCGCCAGGTCAAAAAATCTGTTAAAAAAGTCTAATGAATTTATATAAACTAAATAAAAATATAATTCGATTAGGCAATCTAACCATTGGGTCATGCTTCTGAAAGTCATGACGGCAGAATTCTGGATCAAATATTAACAAAAAACTTAGGGTAAGATCTCCATATTTTCACTTCATCGTTTAAGAAACCTGGATATACTAGACGTAATTTTAACAAATTCGTATCTCCACTTTTACGCCTCCACCCAAGGCAGTTTAAAATAAATATTTGCTTCAATCTCTAGACTGCTTTGCTTCACCGAATTTTATGCCTAGTGCCCGTTTTCATTATAGTAGCACATCAACTACCTCCACCACACTACCTCCAAATCCAAATACAATAAAAATTAATTGGAATAAATTCCAAACTATCATACCCAATCATATAGCAAAAAAAAAAAAAAAACTAGTGGTGCTACAGAATGGCACAGACTTCTATTATTTTTCAATTTTCTTTGGTCTGGGCTAGCTTTTCGGACTTGCCACATACCCTTTTGCCAGCTGCCATCTATCGCCGCCGAAATTACATTTAAAAAAATATATTTCTCAATTTTTCGGTTTCTTAATACTAGATTCGAAATATTACTTTAAGAATATTAAGGCAAAGTAAAACCTCGTCCTAAATGGCAATTTTCATTGGAAATTTGGAGCCGTTTTCAAGAATAAGGCGTTTAAGCTTTACTGTAAATGCGAAATTTGAGGCTCTTTTCACAAACAATTGGCCAGTTTTCGAAAGATCTTTAGAAGTCATTTAAAGAACATTACCTTAAAAATTCAATAGTGTTTACAAATCGCTGGAAATGTACATTTTAACGGCGTTAGAGATATTTTCAAACAAATTACAGTGCAATTACCAATATCTCTAACAAATGATTTAAGAAAAAGTTTGGAGCCATTTGTGAGAAATGCATTTGATCTTTTTTGAAAACGCAAAATTTTGAGCTCATTTAAACAGAAAACTTGAGTTTTCGAGAAATTTTACAAGAAATCGTTTAAATCACGTAAACTCGTAAATGCAGTAATGTGAACAAATCGCCACGAATGTAAATATGAACTAATTTTAGTAGTGAGAGCTACTAAAATTTTCAAAAAATGTACGTGACTTTAATGAAAGAACTAAACATGAAAAAAACCTTTACTTGAAGGAAAAATCTATTTTCAATTTGCAGTTCTAGAAAGACGCCGGAAAAATTCACACTTTTTGAAACTATCGAAAATTCAGAGTTGGCGAAAAACAGACCTACGCCATTTTTACAAGTGTTTTTACTCAATCTTTCAAAAGATTTATAGAAAAAGTTTTAAAAATTTTTTAGAGAATTTGGAAAATGCCTTTGAGGCTTCATGTAAGCTACCCCCAAATTGTAAAGAGTTTTTCGAAATCGCAACGCCTCGAGTGGAGCCAGATCAACCAGGGAATGACCATTTTGTAAAAAAATCCTAGGTATAGTTTAGGCGCTAGAGTTGCTCCTAGACTAGTGGTGTTCATGGACGTTTCGCTGTCAATTGAGTTTTCGGTATCAAGGACTCGCAAAGCAAATTTAGGCTATATCACGTGTTAAAGTTTTTTTTTAATTAACCAACCAGGTTTATCCACTTGTTCGTAATCAGGACCCGGCAATGGTTTTTTTCTACCAAAAATCCGTCGTTTTCTGCGCCACATTACATTTCTTTCTCTAAACTTCGTATATTACTCCTTAAACACGCACTATACCAGAATGTAAAACACTTTTTCGGTATCAGGGGACCACAAAACATTCGTTGAAATACCAAAACGCATTTACGAACAGTATATTTTTACGAACATTAAAACTGACAATTATTTTCCCAATTCTGAAGTCAAATAAAAAAGTAAGCCTGCTAGAAAATTCTAGACCAATCAGTTCACTCCCCATGCTTTCTAAAATTAAAAAAAATCTTAAAAACTTTTAATAACGTTATAAATACTCCACAAACGATTCCCGTTGAATTCCGAACACATGAGCATACACCATTTCTTCGCATGTTAGAACATCTCTACACCGTTTTTCAGAGCAAGCAACGTACTGTAGCCATCTTTTTTAGATGTTGCCCAAGCATTCGTCTGAATATGGGCATGGGATTAACCCTCAATCTGAAAGAGATAAGCACACTGGTCCAAATTTTATCTGATCCAAATAATCACCTACTTCCTACAAGATATAATCTCGGTAACAGTAACAACTTATCAAATCCTCAAACTGTCAAAGCAGGATTGCCACAAGGCTCGCCGCTATCGCCAACATTATTAACCTGTACACGACAGATTTATCCGAACTCAACTCAATAAAAAACACGTTTTGGCTATTATATTGCAATCTACACATTAACCATTCACAAGAGTAGACGAAAAAAAATTTCAATTACATCTTAACTTTCTAGACAGCGGGACCTCCAAAATAAAAATCGAATGAAATTCAAACAAATCTACTGCACAAATATTCACCCTGAGACCATACAATACTTAATCCATTAACATTAAATAAGTAATTAACCGACACCCGCATAACAAACTCATCAATAGGGTTATTGTTTCTAATTATACAATTAAACTGAAAATATAAATAATAAAAATAGACAAAAGCAATACTCCACGAAGGAAGCCCAATAATAAACAGGCCAGACAAACTTACATTTAACATGGTCCTTATTAGACTAAAAACCGTAAGTTAGCTACTCTTATTACATGCTCGTCCAATTTGGATAAATGTCGCTAGATCAAACACAAAACTACAGATCGTTCAGAAGCAGTTCCCTTTACAATTACAAATGCACCATGTTTTATTTCCAATCCACAGCTGCACAATGAATTGCAACTCAAAAAATTTAAAACTACATCACTATCTCTCCACGCAGTTTTACCGTAACTTCAAATCACCAAAATACGCCCACTCCGATTATGCAGATATTCCACTTATCAGACACGAATTATAAGTTAATTTCCCTTCTACAACTTCCTTACAATGTTTTTCGAAATATGACTCCCTTGAGGTCTCCCCATAAAGATTCTTCCTACCGAAATGTAATTTTTAAATTAAGTTATTAGGAATAAATTTATTTGAAGTCAACAATACAAATTTAGAATGTGAACTGAATTTTGAGGAATCAAAAAACGTTTATTATAAATTTAAAAATACCATGGTGTACAATGCAGGTTACATGAAAACGCCCAATAAATGCTCAATAGAGAATTTTTGTAGGACAATTCTGCAACATTATCAAGGGTCACAATTACGATCTTGCCTGACACAAAAAGGGTTCCATCAACTTCCAGGAATGTCAGTTGTGGTCATTAAATACAAGTTTTATGAAATACCCAACGAAATATTCAACGCTTATTAAATGAGGGTACTACATCTACATGATCAAGTTTCAAAATTATGTCGTTTTCTCACATCGGTGAACCTACTCGTATCGTCAATTTTTTGTAAAAATCTTGTCACATTTGTCGTAAAACATTAGCTATCCGAAAAATACTACAAAATTACTCACCAGAGTTACTGTAGGAAAAACGTTGCAAGATTTCTTTAGAATCGAAATCCAGTCCTTGTGGTGAGTAAAAATCTCGCGTGATGGAATTTCCGATGTAGTTGTTCATGTTTTTTTTTTCAATGCATGTGGTTTCAAAAGGTATCTTTCTGCCTCACATAAATCCTGGATGACAAGTTATTTGAAAATACGTACATAAATCACTTATATTAAAATAAACTTTTGCAACATTTCTTATTCAAATCCATTGTTGCCTTTATCGCTGAAAAATACATCAACTCTGTATGTCCAAAGTAGTCACCCATCTAGTTAGTTTTAATTTTGTTTCGGGAAGTACGTCACCTGTTTCAAACTGCATGCAGTACACGCTACCTGAAAAATTCCAAAATTGCCATCATTGGTGACGGGGTATTGAGTCAAAACTGGAATATGGAAACAAATATGTTCCCCTTATGAGAAACAACAGGTACTTACGTCATCAGTTTTTCACCCATTTCTCAATGTCATCGAGTTTTTTCTACTTTTCAAACAAGCAAGCAAAAAACTGAAGTACACAATCTTTGAAGCATAATACGACTATTTTGAAGCGTCTAAATTATGTACTCTTCATCGCTGAAAATTTTGCAGTGTCAAAATTTTGCAGTTCAATATTTGATTCAACAGGTTTGGAGGTGTCATCTTCATTCGCACACTTCGAATCAAATTCCAGCTACTTGAGTTTTATCTAAAAGTACACGAAGATTATTTTATAGACAATATTTCAGCATTTTAGATTATTTTTATACTGAATGAATATTTAATTACTTGACACTGAAAAAGAATACTAGATTTTGGAGCAATACTGATAATTTGAAGCATAAAATAAACTACTTACCTGATGAATGAAATTGGCTACTTCCTAAGAGTATTTACTCAATATATGCATTAAGTACTAATTATCGGAGAAATATGGAACAAAAACTCAGTAAATATAAATGAGGGAAGAATATTACAACATATCAAAAGTCAAAATGAACTTCCTGAACAGCGAAAAATTATTTTGCATTGCGAACGTCCCGACACTGCTGTGTTCTGTTTCACTTGGTAGGCAACACAGGCTACTTGAAAACGCCCCAAAAACGTTCAATAGAAAATTTTTGGGACAATACTGCAATATTATCGTTTAAGTTCTTGTATGACCGTCAATGTTCCATCACCGACTTCCAGAAATGTGGTGTGGCACACACTTGGCATTAAATACAGGTTTCCTGAAACAATACTGAACGAAAACTTCATTAAAAAATGAGGGTTCAATATTACTTTCTCAAGGTTTCCAAACAATATAGTTTCCTCACATCGATGAACGTAATTGAATCGTCGATTTCTTATCAAACCAGCGTTTTCTGACATTTGAGGTGAATAAAAGAATATCAAAAAAACTCGAGAACATTTTTACCTGAGTTAATGTATGAAAAACATTGCAACATTTCTGTATATTAGAAATCCTGTACTCTTCTCGATATGAGAAAAAAATCTCGCATCATGGAATTGCTGACATAGCCGCTCACGTTGTGTTTTTTCAACGCACGTGGTTTCGGATTGCATCTTCTGCCTCACATGGTTACATAGTCACTGGAATACTAGTTATTTGAAAAATGGCGCACAAATTCATATCACTCTTACAAAAGAAAATTTCCAACATTTTTTATGACTCAAAATTAGTTGCTGCCCTCATAGCTGGAAAATCCTTCAACTCCCAAGGTCCAAAGCAGTCGCCAATGAACTGCGTTTTCAATTCATGTGTGTCAGATAGTACTTTACCTCTCTCAAAGCTGCATTCAGTACACACAACCTGAAAATAAAACAAAATCGCAATAATTGCTGGCGGGACGTTGGATCAATATTGGAAAATGTTCTGGAAACAAACCTGTTCTCTCGTTGAGAAATAATATGTAGCTTCGTAATCCCACGTTGGCAATCTGTCAACTTGGATGAGCTTTTTCGAAATTTTCAAGCAAAAAGAAATACTGAACACACTACAATTTTAAGATGGATATTGCAATATTTGCAATTGTCTAAATTCTATGCTCCTCTTCATCGCTGAAATACCTTGCAACGCCGTATTTCCAATGCAGCCGCCCACGATTTCCATTTTCAATGCCACTTATTTTAAGTTAACGCCTGCATTTTCACACTTCGAATCAAATAGCAGCTACATGATCTAAAATTATACAGAGATTTTAGGAACAATAATGCAACATTTTGGGAGTAAAATTACTGTAATGCTCTCATATTGCATGAATATCCTATATCAGTGCATTCGTGTCATAGCTGCTCACGCTGTTTTAATACTCTGGAGTATAATGTTACTTGGAGCACAATTAATGAAATTCAATGCACTTAAACTAAATTGTCGATCATTACTGATTATACTGATTCTATTTCAACATTTTTAGACTCAAAATCCTTCAGTCGCTTTATTGTGATAAAGCATAGGTACAGGATCCCGGTCGCTGAATTCCAGACATACCACTATACATTACAAACAGCATCTCTGAAAAATACTGACCGGCTACCTCTTACTGAATAAATGTTGAGAATTTTAGAGCGATCGTAGCGTTCGGAATCCTGATGTTCCCAACATCCATGAAGAATTCTGCATTCCTGCCATCAAAGCTTATTTTTTTTACACTTCACATACAATATCTACTTTAAGGTAAATATTGCTAATTATGGACAATATTGAATCATTTTCAGCAGTAAATAATCCGAATACTTCAACCAAATAAGAATCCCTATTATCACGAAGTGCGTTTCCAATGCTTATGGAGTAAGTTGGTACTGCCAACTGTCTCATATTGTAATATATACAAGTTATCTGAAAAAATCATTTACAAACAAATATCACTTTTTAAATGTAAGGACAATATTGCAACGTTTTCAATAGCCAATATGCTGTACTCCCCTCATCTTCATTAAAAATTCCGCATCACTAAATTCTTGACAGGCTGCACATTGCTTGAAATACACCATTTTATAAATACTGAAATACCTCTTGCTAATGGAAACGCGATGGAATATTTGCGACAATATTAAGGTACCAAAATACATTTTTCATTTAATTGAAGTATAAGACAAGACCATTCGCGGCGTGTGCTCCCCTGCTGAGAATACAATACATTCAAATAACATTAAATATCAGCTCAATAAATCAACAGTTTCATTTACCATTGGAGTCATTTTACACTAACTATGGTTTCATACTTACAAAGATATCAAATATTTTGACGGTGTTCGATGGAAGTCCACGGATGGTGATGCTATAATAATTATGGCAATACTTAAGCTCGAAAACAGAATGTGAAATATCAAATACTACTTGAAATTAAAAATGCTCATTTTAGATTATACGTGTTAGGCCATATTTCTTCAGATCTTCATAACTAAAATCCAAGTGCCCTTAATTCAAGAGTAATAAACCTCGACGCCACCTTGAGCAGCGTAATGTCTTATTTCATATAATTTTTCACTATTGCAGGATTCAAAGTGGTTTCGCAAAACCCACAAACGCAATATCAACAGCAGCTGACTCAAAACTTCAAAATATTTCACCACAATTTAACCAGCATCGTCTTTTTATACAGGCCCTGTAAAGAATCCAATGCTTAGGTTGTCAACAGGAATACTGAAGCAATGATTCTTTGTGGGGGCGTAGAAGCACAGGCTGAAATTGTTGACACGGATCTAGTAGTGAGCACAATCAAATTGCGGCGGTATCAAAATACAGATATTTCATCATTTCCCAAGCTGCAACTGTTGAAATACTTCTTAACATGAAGTTGGGCACGTGATTGGGGAGAGCGCAGTCTCGAATTATATAAAATTTACATTATATACTCCTTGGTAACTATCTTTGCCGATGAATGTGTTGTGTTTAATTAATACAAATACTTCACGAACGAATATTGCGCAACTCGGTGCTAATAAGCACCTTGATGTCAATTCGCTGAAGAGACCGCGAAACCATGGAAGAAACCTGAATCAGCAGTTTAATCAAAATACAAATACATATCAATCATAATTCAGCCTCTAATGTCTTTTTTCCCCAGATATAAACAAAGGCTTCGTGAACGTAATACATGAGCAAAATTAAGCAAACTTTGAAACGAAGCATATGGCAATTTAGAAATTCTTAAATTTTAGAGATGTGTGGATTCCATAAGCATTCCTTAATAATAAAATCACTATCAATAAAAAATATCGAAAAGTCAACCAGTCGAGTTTTCTCACTGCTGTTGATCTGTTGGCGAGTCTTCTCACTTTTTGTGCATCATTCTGACGATTCACTTATTTAACTGAATAGCGGCATCCGTCCAAGTATTATCGCTAGATATAACGACGATTCGAGTCTTTCAAATGAATCTGTTGAAGCTCAAACTAGCATGCAAAATGCATGGGCGTTGCTTCGTGGTTTGGGTGAATAAGGCACACTTTTCTGAAAAAGCGGACCGAGCGATTAGGGTCTTCTGCAGAGCAAGGAGTTGTGAACAACACGTTTGAAGGGCAGCCGACATAGCAGCTAACCACCTTTGATATCCTTTAGACAAAGGGCTTAGTAGAAGCGCTCGGGACAGAATTACCTGCGAGGTCATTTGAAATGCACGGCGCCCGCCCGCGAACTAATGCCGCTAACCTCTGTTCAGTTCCTGGATTGGCCACAGGTTCCCGAAATGGGAAGAATTGGCCTCGCTATCGAAGTTTCAATGCATTTACAAAGCTGCACAAATTAAAAACTTCTTACTTTCTCGTAGCGATGGAGGTCAATAGGAAACTAGCCGTTCTCTCTTCTCCCAATGAGAGACTCCTACTTGTTAGATCTGATGATTGTTACATTGCCGTTTAAAGCTGTAAAATGGTTTAATAAAAACTATGGTACAAACAGCATCAATTTTCCTTTTTCCAGGTCTCGCAGGCCACAAAATGGATACCTGAAAATAATATTTTGATTGCAAATCATGCGTTCGTAACTACCCAAACCTTCAGAATGTAATTTTAATCTAAAGTGATTCATTACTCAGTACATTATACAAAGCAGTTGATGTTTCACCATTTCTGTATGCCCTTGACTCAGGCACAATAGCCCTCTGGCTCAGCGTTACAAAAATTATGCGGATATGAACAGAGCATATCTTGCATTAAAAAATTCTCTCCGCTTTCCGCAGGGAAAGCAATTTTAGAACAAAAATATCACGGCCAAAACGAGCTCTTGTAGCATCGGTTTCAGCGCCGCGTCTTACCCAGTCTGAAGCAAATGCGAGCCATATAAATAGAGCAAATTTTACATTAAAGAAAGTATCTGCCACATTCTGAAGCGGAAATAAATTTTACAACAAATAAAACATCGCCACCAAGGTAAGCTATTGTACATCGGTTTGAGGGTCGCGTCGTTACAGCTGTCTGGAACAAGTTTGTCTATTCGCCAACAGTGCCTCGCGTATTTTGCCTTCTACAGCAAAGGCAGTTATAAAAATTAACGACGATTCAATATAACAAAGAATAAAGAATCTTGAACCACCATTGTAAAATATATATTACATATCACTCATCACTTATCAAATGTTGCAATTACGCTGTTACACTTCTAGTCTTTAACCGTAGGCATGTGCTCATCGTAATGTAAATGATTATGGAGAGTCAAAGTTTTCGTTTTTAATTACAAAACCACTTGTACACACTATCCTCCCATCGAACACAAAACTTACGGTTTCGAATTGCTCGTTATCCTCCACCTCCTGAACTGTTTTGGTGACAACTTGGCAAAATGGAGGGCGGAAGCAGTGGTGGACGCTGCGAGCGCTGGCAGCCTCGTGCCCCTTCGGTTGAACTGCGCCAAAGTGACAAGTTGCTCGGTTCCGCCGCTCAGAAGGGGAGCGCTGCTGCAGGAACACTCACACTCACAAAAACGCTTTGGAATGCAAAATAAAGATTCATTTACTAATTACTAACCTTTTCGAATCATCGATATTAATCCTATTTATTATGCTACCACCTCAATGTTATCTTTAATAGTGGGCGTACTTTTTTAAATAGATACTCAATTGAAGATTGGTCAGTACGTTGAATTACGGAAATCAGCGCGAATTTCAAACCGTACGGGATATGTTACTTTCTGTAATGTGACCAATATTAAGCATTTACTTATGGGTATTTATTTGCACCATTGTCTATTTCTTTATTGTAACTCTTCATGGTTTGTTTTATATTTATAGTGAATTCAAACTATTTGGCGTATGTTTGTGAAATTTATTAATATTTACTTCAAGGTTACAATTTAACATCTATTCACTCAGAGTTTTTGACCCTTTGAATATTTGACATATTGACAGTACGCCAATATTTTGACATATTGACAGTACGCCACCATAGCTTTTAGAAAATTATTAAAAGTTTCTAATTTTGAGAGAAATGTGAATTATTTTTATACCTTAATTGTGGCGTTTTATTGTGTTATAGTATGAATTAACAAAAGATAAATATCATAATATGATATTATTGCTTTAGCAGGTATTTTATCATGTGTAGTATAATCATGTATAATATAGTATCAAAAGCACTTCTGATTTATTGATTTAAAGGAGAAATAGAAAGATACAAAGTGTAAACGAGTGTATGATGTGGAAACAACAAATTCTTTCTCATGTTGTTTTTAACTGTTACTTAATAATAATTTGCCAACTTGTATCCTTATAACCTTCTGTCAATCTTCAAATGGAATATCCGTGTAACCGAATCAAACACTAAATTAAGTTCATTATGTTAATTCCACTCAAATGGTAGGATAAGGGGAAGTTTTGGTATAGTTTTGAAATTTGATTTCTACATGTTTATCGCTGAGAACGAATATAAAGTTTACCAACAAGGATTTTCCCTGAAAACTTACTTAACGACTTACTTAACAATAAGAACAGATTTTCATACAATACTAATATTTACAATAAACAGGTGTCATAGAAATCACTTTCATCAGGCGCCAGAGTCAAGAGCTCACTATAAGAAATCCAAATAATATACATGTACATTAATTTACAATGCATTGCCTGATGACAGTTTAAACCGATACATTTATCTTGAAAGTAAAATCTTTTCTATTGCAAATGGTTTCTAAATAGAGACTATACTGACCATCACGATTTGCTGAGCCATTCGTTAATTGTGGTCGTAGAAGAGGGGGGTACCATTTTGTTAGAAATACTAAAAAATCAAATCTGTCGTTCGTAGATGAAAGTACGTTTTCTATATATCGTGAGCGAAAAAGCCTAGTTTTCTAATGCTGTTAACCTCGATTTTTTATACTTTTATTTATCATTCAACTACTAATGGTTAAAAGGTTGGGAGGAGTTGCTGCAGCTCAAGAAAACGTGCGCAGATGGTACTTCTCCCCCATATGTCACATACACTATTTACTGTTGTTTGACCCGCAAGAGTTGTTTATTGAGATAGACGGACGGGTAGACGTTTCGCTGTAAACAAACTTTTGGTTATAAGGACTCACGGAAATTCTGACTACACAAAGTGTTAGAGGACCTAATTTATTATGTATATGAAGTATAATTTTATTTTTTCGGTACGAATTTGCCACCCGAAAAATAGTTGTACAGCATTACATACGTTTTTTACTTTCTCGTATACGTACGTATATACGGAGTAATATACATAATATACCGAAAGTTACGTAATGCTGCGCGAAGAAACGACGGATTTTCGGCAGAAATATTTTATTGTCGAAATCTGATACCGAAAAAGTGGATAAATCCAGGTGATAAATTAAGAGAAAAAATCCTCTCACACCTCGTGCAGCCAGAATCCCTGTTTTGTGGGTCCTTGATGCCGAAAAACCAATTCAAAGCAAAACGTCAGTCCGTCTGTCTGTGAACACTACTAGCGCCTAAACCACGCATAGGATTTTTCCAAATTGAAGAAACCCCTGTTCATCTAGCTCTAGTTAGAGGTTTGAAATTTAGAAAAAACATTCTTTAAAGTTTGGGGGTACTTTACATGAAGCTTCTGTGATATTCTCACAATTTCCTCAAAAATGGTTCCAAATTTTTTCTTTAAATTTCCTGTAAAAATATAGTAAAATACACTTATAAAGGCGACATAGGCCCTATTTTCAGGGTTCACTATAAATTTTCGAAAATTTCAAAACTTTGAATTATTTCCAGCGTCTTCCTACAACAACAAAGTTAGATATATATTTTTTCTTCAAATGAAATTTGTTGTTCATAAATAAATAGTTATTTCAATAAGGTCGTGTACGTATTTTGAAATTTTCGACCAATATTGCGAGCAATTTTAAAAAAATAACAAAAGCCAGATTTTCTCAAAAAAGGCTCTAAATTCTTTCTTTAATCTTTTGGTGACGATAGTGCTAAATGCACCCTATAAGATAACATAAGTGCCATATTGCTCCATTCTTTTGTTTTTCAAAAATTACAAAAATATATTTGTTTGCCTTGTCTCACACGTCGTTAATACAGTACCGGTAATTTGTTCACATTATTGTGGTTATGAGTGCATGTGCTTTAAATAATATCAGAAAAATGTCTTCGAAAACTCAACAGTTGCCATTTTCTGAAAAATTTGCTCAAATCCTTTTCTTCAAATTCTTCCAACGGACAGTGATAATTGCACTGTTTAATGTGACGTAAAGTCCATTTTGGGATATTCTTTTGTTTTTTCAAAAATTACAGAAATATAATTTGTTTGATATATCTATCACGCCGTTAATACGCACATTTCCATCAATTGGTGTACGTTATTGCATTTATGAGTGAAAGACTTCAAATGACTTCTAATAAACTTTTTCAAAAACTCAAGATTTTCTTTGAAAAAAGCTTCAAATTTCGCATTTACAATAACGCTTTAAAGCCCTTTTATTCAAAACGGCTCTAAATTTTTCAACGAAAATGGCCATTTAGAACGAGATTTTATTCTTTTTCAATATTATTAAAGTAATATTTCGGTTTTACTATTAGGAAACCGAAAAGTTGCGAAAATTTCACAGAAATGTACTTTGAGTGGCGATAGATAACAGCTGGCAAGAGGATGGGACAAGACAGTAAAACGAGTTCACACCAAGGAAGTCAGAAAACTTAACTTTGAGAAATTGTGGCATTCTGTAGCACCACCCAATCTAGAAATATTTAAAAAATATTCTTGACATTAAGTAAAGAACTAATTATCAAGAACAATTTTCATTTGCAGAAAAAAATATATATCTTCAAAAATGTAGTGGTAGGAGGAAGATCCAACAAATTTCAAACATTTCAATTTTCAAAGATTTAGAGTTCAAAGAGAAAAGTGGACCTACGACATCTTTATAGAACTATTTATACTTTTTTTACCGTGGCATCTGAGAGTATTATCTTGAAGATGGAATAAGGCAAGACTTTTTGCGTCTTTCTTGGTCCTGCCGCAATATGTCGCATGAACGCGACCGTATCCAGCAGCGCTGCAGATCAAGCGACTCTAGCAGCAAGACCGAGAAAGATGCGAAAAGCCGTGCCATATTCCATCTTGGAGATAGTACCCTCAGATGCCTAATTAGAAAAGCCCAAGTATAGCTATATTCTCCCACAATTATTGAAATTTTTTAACATTCGAAAAATTAAAAATTTCGACAGATTACACCATTTTTATAAGCATGCTTTGCTTTATCCGAGAAAAAATTAAATCCAAAATTTGGAGCCATTTTTAAGAAAAACATTTATTGAGATGAAAGGGAATATGAACCAGCACGGCCAATATATATATATATATATATATATATATATATATATATATATATATATATAAGTGATACAAAGTAATCCAGGAAGGAAAGTCATATTTGCCTTCGAACATATGATAATTATACAATTTATGGGATGCTTAAAATAAATATTGTTTAGTAAATGAAAAGTGTATTCATTATTTCAAAATAAGTGTTGTTGATAACAGGCGAACACGATGTGAATACAGATTTAATTTAAGGCATCTGTTTAAACGTTTTTTCAAATGACAACGGACATACTAATCGCCTTTACTACGAACCGTCAAAGAAATAACTTGCGAACGATCAAGTCAAACGAACAAAATAGTTCTAACTTTCCAAGACGCTTTCCTTAAACGCTCCTCACAAGCCTTAGCTTGGAATGCACGCTCGATACGCAAACCCCAAAAGTCTACCTGACCTGCTCGCCCCAAACGTTGCTCTCAAACTCTTTTCCGGTATGTGTCCTATCGCGCTCCAGGAATCCCCAGGAACTCACGACCAATTCGTCAGTTGTAGTTCGACCAAAGCGCATTTTGAAACTCTCCCCGATTTGTTCGCCGCAAACGTCCGTCGAAATGCTTGCCGTAATCGCTCCCTTTGAACGCTCTCTCCTTATGCCTGACATTCTCCCGAAACACTTGCCCCATTCCCATGAAGCAGATATGGTCTTGCTCGAATTCATGTCAAAGAGATAAGAATGGATGTATATGTTGAGCATGGGATTTGATTAACTGGATAAAATTGTGAATTTCGAAGTTCGTTAATTGGTAGGAATGGAGAGCTGCTGTGTTCGAAACGCTCGACAGGCGGTTCCTCCGGATCCTTTCGTCCGAAACTTTTCCTCGAAGCATTCGCACCCAAAGTGTTTCGCAAATACCTCGCTCACATCGCCTCTTCCTTTCGCTCGGCCCAAACGCTTCCCTAAGGGGCCACCCATAAATTACGTGAAGCGATTATGAGGATTTTTCGACTCCCCATCCCCCTTGGTGGAATGTCTTAATATTGCCATCGACCCCCTCCCCACTTCTAATCTCACGTAGCAATTTTCAAAATGCGTATTTTTAATGTACATATGTTAATTTGTGATAGATTGCATCGTGATTTATTTAGAAGGTCTAATTTGCTTAACTATATTTAAAATTAGATATGGATAGTATTTAGAAAATAGAGTGTTTGAATTAAATGCATATTATTGCACTTCTAAAAACGCTTGGTAATTTTTCTTTAAATTTTCTGAAAAAATACAGGTAATGCGATTTATCTCATTAATGATACAAGGTTTGGTCATTATTGTTAGATTCTTTTTCTCAATATACTATTCTTCTTATTGTAGCATTCACTAAACCGCATTAAAAAATAATGTGTAAGATTTAGCCATATTTTAGTATAGAAACGTATTTTACTTAAACTGTCTCCGTTTTCTCGCAATTTAGCACTGTTTTTTGCGAAAAACATTACGTGATATTTGACGAGACACTCCCTCTCCTCCACGTAAGATAAGGTGAGATTCGCTCGACCCCCCTAAAGAAAACACGTAAATTATGGATGGGCCCTAATATGCCCATTCATAGATCTCACCTGAAACGCTCTGCCCAAACTCCAACTTGAAATGATTGTCTCAATGGCTCCCCGTTCGAAATGCTCGCCCTAAACGCCCGATGAAAATACTCAATTGCCCATCTCAAATGCTTACGCGAAACAATCCCCTTAGGCTGCGCCCCTGGTCATACGTCCCTAATGCACACTCGAACCTCTTCCCCATCAACGCTTGCCAATCGCCCATCTCAAATGCTTACGCGAAACATTCCCCGTACGCCCTGCCTCCGGTCACACGTCCCTAACTCACCCTCGAACCGCGTGCCCCATCAACGCTTGTCCGAGACGCTCATCTCAATCGTCCGTTTGGTAGAAACTAATCCCCTACACTCGTCGCTCGATGAAACTAGCGAGAAACGTCCGTCCAAAACCCTGGCCCCAAAGCCCTGTCCACAGAGTCGCCCGTAATGGTTTGCCCTTTCCCTGAAGTGCCACGAATTCCGCGGAGGCGTGCTTCAGCGCTGGCGAAGAACGGTGTTCCTAAATGGACAAAAGGTGGTCAAAATTATTTTCCTTCTAAAAACATTCGTAAAAGTGCGTTAGCTAACACACTCTTTATTTTCACCTTTAGCCCCTTCACATTATTCGACTGCCGTCGGACAATGACCCCTTCGGGCGGTGGAGCCTTACCTTCTTGCTCTGGGTGCGGGGGTGTAAAACCTAAAGACCCAAAAGAAGATGGAGTGATCAACGAGTCGCAACAGACAAACAGACGTAATGCCTGACGATTCGAGGGACGGCTTCTGCAGCCTCTTCTGACTCTCCTTTCATCATTAGCCGTAATATCATATCATTATCATCACCCGTTATCTAGGCTGTCCGGGATGAGCTACGTGTCTGTAGCGGTGGTGACGTTTGGGCCAACATGTTGTAGCCTTCCTCAGGGCGCACTGCTGAAGGCCGAATGTTGGCCGAAACGTCAGCCATCACTACAGAGACGCGGCTCTTCCCGGTCAGCAAAGATAATACAAATTACGACCGCGGAAGTCTACAAAATAATTATCATCACTCGTTCACATCACGTGCGACCGAAATGACTAGAGACTGATAATTCAACAGAGATGATTTCCGTCGTCTTCTATTCCTGATATCGCCACCCTCCATACGAAATCTGCTGAAGATCTTCGTGCGCGACAGCGTCATGTTCACGCGGCGACAACTGCGTGGCTTACGTTCACCGCTGTAGAGCCATGCCCTGAGAGTTTCCCACATTGAGTGAGGTCATAGGGACGAAATCTTCCCCTTCGCTTTAAGAGGGAAGAAACGCTCTCTACGAGGTTTTCTACGCGGTTGTTCTACCACCGGGTGAGTCTGGCTTCCAGTCCAAACTGTAGCGTGTATTCGACTCCGGATGTAAAGCTGCATCGAAACCAAACTTTTCCTTCTTAAGAATTCGAGTGGTCGCCTGACCTGATTGGTTGATCCATTGGCCAAGATGACACGCACTCAACACAAATCGCGAGCGCTTTCTCATTTTCTTAATACAGTTCTAGAAATCTTTTGTAAGAGTTATGTATTTGATTAATTATTTCGTGTTTGCGGGCGTGTCAACTGTAAAGGTGATTATTCCTGTAAGTGTAGTGCACGTTCAACCCCGGGATTGAGGTTATCTTTCCCCATGGATGGTGAGAACTGGCGCCTTCCTTCATGCGGGCTAGCGAGGTTTTCTCAAAGCAGACGTATCTCATTAGGGCGCTCCGCCCCAGCCAGGACAAGCTCTAAGCTCCCGACATGCGTAGTAGTGTAGTGCTTGTATGTGTAGGCGTGTGTAAATAAGGTTAGGAGAAGGAAGATGAAGGAAAGATCGACCGCGGTCATCTGTTAGGAATGGCCCATTTGTTAGGAAACTGCTCCGGCATTCGCCTGGTGTTGATTAGAGAAACAGAGCGGCCGGCCGCTAGAATTCTTCTCCAGACAACAACAGAATTGGATCTAGATGTATAAAGAGTTATTTAAAGTTGTATGCTGGCGAGATATCTAAGTAAATTGAAAATGAAAAATGGAACTTTCAGGTCCATATTTCCTAAACTTATTTTAAAATTCATACAATATAGCACATGTGTATTCATATAGAAAAACGTAAATATAATGTTGCTTCAAGTACACTTGTGATAATGGTAATTAAAATGGATTTTGTACGAAATATGTTTAAAAAGTATTGTGAAGAAGCATGAGATCATTTACTAAGAGATGTGATACCAATATTCACAAGACGTTTTTATCGTTCGGTTTTAAAAAATATTCGCACGTTTCCGGACCTTCCACATACTACACGTTCCACACGTTCTACTTATCAGGGCTTGACTTCTGGCGGGACTCTCGAGTACCTCGGTAACAAAACAGAAAATAAACAAACAAACAGAAAGTAGAGAACAAACACATAGCAGCTTCGATTTTTAGTTCCTTCAACTTTCGTAACTCAAAATTAATTTTCCACTTAGTTGCATCATTTCTACGAATGTAATAAAATTATTAGTAAAAAACTATATAAATAATTACTACCCTATATTTTGTTTACTATTATTATATTTTTATATACCATTGTTACTAATTGTTATTAAGTATAATTTATAATTAAGAATTATATTATGAAGACAATGGTGAATCCATCGATAGGTGTTCTTGTGAATAAAAATGTGGGCAAAGACCTGCTTTACGTGTTGCTCTCGAAGCGCATTTGTCCGCTGCCGGCGCGGTGCCCGCCACCGTGCGTCGGTGGCGCGCTGGGCCGCGAGGCGCGCTGCGGGCGGCGGGGCTATTGATCGCGCGTGTGGGCGGGCGCCGGGCCGCGTCCGCGGGGTCAGTCGTCGTCGTCGACGGCGGCGGGAAGGCTGCGAGCGGGGGCGGAGCCGTTGGCACAGGCACCACCATGGTGGGCATGGACCGCGTGGCGGCCCCCGGCGGAGGCGGCGCCGCCGGCGACTACGGGGACTACGGCGCGGGCTATGGCGCCCCGCAGCAGCCCGGGGCCTTCGCGCCGCCCGTGCCCGGCGCCCGCCCCAAGGTACGACAAGACGACACTTGCACCATTCCCTGCCTCATCGGCCAAATGTATTACTCGTTAATACGTTACTCATTTCATGCTTCAAGACGATCTCAGTGCATGGTGTACTCTAACAGTTCCACACTTCTTTCATTATACGTCTTTTTCTTTGCAAGGGACTTAAGCAACCAAGTAGAGAAGGTTGATTCCTAGCTCTCCTGAGTGAATGTGAAATGACATCCAGGTCTTATTGATTCTCATAATTATTCGAGACTTACTGCTCCAATAAAAAAAACACGTCAAATTTTATTCCTGTTTCTCGAATCGAGTTGATTCACTCGGCTGGCAGATATGTGAGAATAATGTAAATATCTGAGAATCGAGTTCAGTAAATTTTAACCCTTTCGATTGCGTTTACCGATTTCGGTCGTTCCCCGTATTAACTCCATTAACTGTGTTAATGAGGTCCTCGTAACGAGCAGTGACCTGCGCGCGAGTCGTGAATGAACTCTGCGCACCCTTTCATTTGCTGGCTCCCCCGCCCCCGCCCCCGCCCCCGCCCCCGCCCCCGCCCCCAGGGACACTTCCTCTGCAGCTGCTCACTCCGCCGGGCGCTGCCTTGAGGCAGGATTGCGCCCGTTACACGTTCAAAGCCTGCCAGGCCGCCGCCCAGAGCGTAGGAGCTTGCATGCTACGCAAATGACGCTAAGACTTGCATGCCCTGCCAAAGCAAGGCTTTTTCTGCAAATAAGATGAATTTTTCTCAGCTGAAGTTCAAAATTGAAGTATAATTGTTTTGCAAACTTGAATTAAAATCACTCTTGCAACGTTTCACGCGCGCTATTTGGTTTATTCATTCTCTCCTTGGCCATAATCATTTTAGAATTGCATTTACGTTCATTACTGTAAATTTTACCCTGCAGATTCTTCGGAATATTTAATGAAAGCTCACATTTTTCTTCATTTTGGGAGCACAATTTCTTCAAAGCAACATATTACATATTTATAGCATTCTCTCGTGTTTTATTTTTTAGCAATAGCAATTTAAAAATTGCACTTCAGAACGTTGAAGTGTATTTACGTAGGGATTTATGGATTTGGAGGCCAAGTTCCTAATTTGTACGTTTTTGGCCCATATTTTTTCTCAATGTGAGACATTTTGCCCACCTTTTCGTTATTCACCATCGAATGGAAGTCTATTTAGCCTATAATATAATGATTTCCAATGGTGTTTTAAGAAATAAATGTTGATCATGTTCCGTTTCCATTCATTTTAGAGATGTTTCATAACATCTTCATGTTCGTACCCAATAGGATATCATTTAGATAGTATTAGTTTCTTAATGTCAATGAAGATTGGAACTGAGCGACAGTTATATTAATTAATAGGTTATAAATGGATGCAATTGTTAATGGTTTAGCAACAGTGTTGTAAACGATAGTAATTTTGCGGTCATTCCACAATTTTTAAGGTGGGCGGGGGGGAGGGGGGAGGAGGTAGTCACATGGCGAACAGCTCAATGAAGTTGCGCAGTCGCTGTGAAGTCAATGGAGGAGCCACTCTGGGATTAATCTCTTTTCTCCAAACGGTTGTTTAGAAATAGGACCCGAAGGTGTAGAATTTTATAACTTTCATTTTAGACATTCTGAAGACGATGTAGCCTTTTTAGAATTTTATTTATTCAGCTGCGCCAGATGTAGGCGCATCAACAGTGGCATAGCGGGACAAAATTAAACCATAATTGAATAACCATAATAATCCTAATAATAGGTTTGTTAAGTCGCTTAAAACACGTTTTATTTAAAAAAAGGTAAGGCACAAATACAATTCGATCACTCAAGTGCAGTGACAAATACCAGCAAACTAAAATGCACTCGGACGACAAAAAGAAACGTCTACTCCGACGATTTAAGAAATGCTCTTTTGGATATAAGAAGGCTTCTGACTTGGATTTCAGTATCCCCATTTCGGCACCACAGCGATGTGGAATATCCTTACGATAAATTGAGGTTAGGATGACAGAAAGAGATATGTCTCCCCTTTTTGTGTATCTTTTTTTCTTGCCCGTAGACCGCTGTCTCAGCGCATTGATTTTTGGTCTCCGTTTCGAAAAGAGGTTCCAAACTGACGACTTCGATTTCAGATATATTCATGACAGATTAAATGAATCTTTCTTAGTATTTTCTTTCATGGGTAATGTTTTAATTTTTTCTAATCCACCTGCCTATCCTCTTACAGCTGTCTACCTCAAAATGATGAAAATCATGAAATTTGCGTGCTTTGTCAATTTTTATTGGGTCGAATGCTCTGTTTTATTCTCTTTTAAATGCTTCAAACCGTTTCTTCCTACGTTTCTTAGTTGGGGCAATTTTGTTTCGATGCGAGTGTCAACTGACAAGCCGTGAGTGAACATCAGATACATTTTCCCGAATTGGGAATTTCCAACACTTTCATCTATGTCAAACATCAAAAATCATAAACTATAAAAGATAATAATATATTTAATTTTGCACTATGTAACCCCTGATTTGCTATAGTGAATGAAGTATGGTAGTGAATGTGTCCCTAAAAGTTTCCGTTATATGAACTGAAACTTTATCAATTTATTAAGAATTATTTTAATATAAATTTATAAAGAATTATTTTTTCCCTAATAACCAAACCGTGACTCTTTACTTTTTACAGTACCTTTACCATTCTAGTCCATTCACTAGAATAAACAATCATAAGTTTTAAGAATTCCGATTAAGGTAGCGATGTAGCGTGAAGAATCCTTTCCGGTAATTGCAATGAAATCTTAATTGTATGACCTGAAAGCATAAACATTACGCATTTTCAATTACCGCAAGTCGTAAAGCAGACGATATTATCTGCCTACTAATATATTTATTTGGGAGTCATTTTGTTTAAAAACTCATAGAATACAAATAAAAAGAAGAAAAATCGCACGCGATGAAGAGGAGACTCTTCAGACACAATTTTAGTCTAGAATTTTTGCCACCCTTAAAATTTTGCCACCGTGGGCACGTGCCTGCTGTGCCCATGCGTAAATGCGCCCCTGATTATAGCTACCAACTTCAACAACTGGATTTGTGAAACTAGGCTCAATTCGTAATCTTCACTATTATTATTACTATTATTATTAAAATTATCCCATTTATCCCATTAATCCTATCAGATTTATTTGTTTACCTACACATTTTTATACTAAGTCGATAAAAAAGTGGTTTTCGTATTTTTAACTTTCAATTTTAAACATCCTCTCGCGTTCTTTCAACTGATCAATTTTCAGAGAGGAATAGAGAGGGTAATGAGGGACAACTTTGGAAGCGGAGTTCTATTTTCGGACGCCACATCCGAGGCATTCCCGTTACTGTCCCTGATGAGTTTCTGCATGAAAACGTAGAACCTGTTAGAAAATCGATTGACGTGGAAATTGTAATTTATCAGCTGAACATCTGCGGAAATTTTCTTTAACCGTCGAATTGCAAGAATGAAAGTCAAGTTCTCGCATGAAGTTCCACAAACGGAGAGGACGTTTTATTTGTTGTAGAACATCTTAAAAGTAAGGTTAAGAAATATTAAGACATATTTTTTTGTTGTTTTTTTGTGACTCACTGCTTTACTGATGGGTACCATCCCAATGTGTCACCAAAATTTGTTTTATTGCTTCCGTAGAGCTTTTAATGATATAAAAAGTATTCATTATTCGAAATAAATGGGGATCAGTGCGATTCGAATACGTGGAAATTCTTATGAGTGAACAAAGCTAAAGAAATTAAGTATCCTTAACTAAAAAGCAATCGATAAAATTTTAAGTAAAAGTTAGACACACAAAACACTTCAATTCATGAAGTTTAACGAATATGAGGTCATAGAAATGTAAATGAAATGCTGCAAGATTTACAATAAAATATTTTTAATTTCTTTCTCATTCCATCTCGGTTCCGAAAATAATTGTTGTAGATTCGGATAAATGTGGTTATGTTAATTGGTGAGCTCGTGTATACTACACATGAGTACACGCAATCGTCTCCATGTTATGCGTTTTAACGAATATGCACGCGCTCAGTGACCGAAGGCAGCGGGTTCAGAATTGGGTTTAAGGAAAAGGTGGTTTCACTACGTGGTTGCAGCGTGTTTGTACCAGTGCTTAACACATGTGAACCACCACCCTAACCGTCATAATTCATGGCTGGCCATCATTCATCCCTTATGATCGCATTTGTACGTTCCGTCAAGGCCAACGGGAAACCACATGTGGTCACCTTACCAGGAAAGGGCGGGTCATGGAGCTTTAAGCCACCTCCCTCGGCTACACTCAGAAACCAAATATGGCGCTCATCACCAACGATTATTCGCAAGGGATTGTTGTAGTTAATGGGTTAAACGCTAGATTTTCAAGTACACGAAAAGTCTGTTCAGCGCGTATCTTACCATTTTTTACTAGCATCCTAGTTTTCTTATGAGACTGTTAGTTCATTTCTACTACATTTAACCCTCTTTCGGGTTTCGTTTTCTCCCTTCCTTTCTTCGTCTAAGACCTAGGTCTTCCTAATTACGGTGAAGGTATTCGCATATTTCAAAACTTTGCGTGCTTTCGTTCTCCACATATTCTGTTTAACACACTAACTCAAACGGGTCTACAAATTCTTCCTCTTCTACGAATCTGGCCTTTTTTACTTGCCTCTATAGCACCACATTTTGCGTCACATTTAAAAATGCCTCATTCTACAAGCCACACACGGAGTTATGAATTTTCCAACCTAATGGTTATGTGTGACTTTTGCGAACCCTATATGAACATGGGCTTACTACTTCACACGGGACGATTTTAAACGTACACTACAAAGACAGATAATTAATCATAACAAACTTACCAAATATATATGATTTATTGCCTTTCATCGAACCATTTTGACTGAATAAGTATTTTTTTGACGTCATCAATATCACTTCGTGTTTCAATGAATACGGAAATCAATCTTGCGCTCTGGTTAATTCAACGCTAGAGAAAAGTCAAAAATATAAAAGAGGTTTAGTTTTCATTAGATCAATCAAAAAAGGAGCACCTGGCACCTTTTACACTCTTTTTGAAAAGTTGAGAATTTAGTGGAAATAGTTTAGTTAATAATTTTCGAGTGTCTTCCGTTTAAGAAGTTAAACCAAGAGCCATTTTAACCAAAAGCCACCGTGGAATTAGACGTTGATTGAGAAATCCGTTGATTGCGGAAACCTGCTGTTGGTGACGTCGGTTATTGCCTTCCCAAAACGGCCCGGTCGGCGTCCTTTCGAGAGGCAAAAGAAGGCCTTGCAGTGTGGAAAGCCACGTGCACCTCTATACTGCACTCAACTGGAACGATTTATTTAGGCGGTTCACCGCTCCTCTTCTCCCTCGCGGCCGCCTCTGCTCCGTGGCCACACGTGCCACACTTCGAATTTGATCTTCAGCCGCCTATCATCTTATCGCCTACTATATCATTTCAGTAGTATATATACATTTTGCGGCTCTCGCACGCAACCAATGAGGTCCCTAAAGAAAGAATTTCACGGAGACGTCACCAATTGCACTTTGATTTTTAAAATAAAAAGGATTTGTGTAAAAAGAAAAATCTTAAATAGTCATGTTCAATGCAACCCGCAATACTCGATAGGATGTTTTTTAAAAAAATCTCTTTCGATAATTAACTCCTGAAAGAAGCGTTTCAATGCCTTAAAAACTAAAATTTTGAAGTCAGATACCCCAAAGAAACGTTTCTCACATCCTATTCTACAGAGTGAGATCTTCTTGAACATTCTATTACATTTTTGCTGGTTCGACGCTTCTCAATTCTACCCTAATCGTTGTGAGCCTGTAGAATCAGCAAGTGTACGTGAAATGAAACTAATTACTTGATATTCTAAGCGACTGAATTACACCGGTGTTCCTCTCTGCTCGGTAATAATGTTAAATATGAATACTTTGTTTAACAAAGTTGTATTATATTTTTATCAATTACAAGGAGATATATGGAAGAAGTGATAAGGATAACAGGGTCTTGAAGAAAAATATATATTATAGGCCTCATACGAAAAGTTGGTTGGTTGGTTGTTAGTGATTCCGGGCGAGTCAAGCGAGATCATTAGTGCCGTAAGTGTAGTGCATGTTTTCCTGTGGAGTTGGCTGTGATCTTTCCCCGCTGGATGGCAAGATACGGTGTCGACCTATGGTCGGCTAGCAGGGTTTCCCTCAGCCAGGTATCTCGCACCAGTGGGGCACCGCCCCAGGCGGGACAAGCTCTAAGCTCTCGGCTTTGAGCCGCTAGAATGTGGCAGGTGAGTGAGGGGATCGCCGCCTGTGCCCGCAGGTGGACCCGGAGGCGCAGGGCGAGGTGGACCCCACGGTGTACCCGGAGCCCAAGGAGTCGACGCACAAGATCCGCGGCCGCTCCGACTTCCTGGAGATGCTGTGCGGCTCCGTGGACCAGGAGCTGCTCACCGTCAAGACGTTCTACTTCTTCTTCTACTCGGCGTTCGGCTCGCTCTTCCCGCTCATGGGCGTCTACTTCAAGCAGATGGGCATGAACCCCGGCCAGTGCGGGCTGCTCATCGGCTCGCGCCCCTTCGTCGAGTTCCTCTCGGCGCCCTTCTGGGGCTCCCTGGCGGACCGGTGAGTGAGACAGCGTCACGCGCGTTGCTCGCCACACACAAGTGCACACGGCAATGCAAAAATATGTAATAAATGAAATACTTTCTCGCGAGTATGGGTTTGTTCTATGTACTGGTTTGGACAAGGACATGTTCTATGTACTTGACAAATGATTGTCAAGTATCCTATTATTAAAACGTTGTCTCTCAAGTTTGGGCAAGCATTCGCTGTGACACTCATTTCACCAACACTCATCAAATCTGTCTTGATGATCGTCATTTTTGACGAACGTCAAAATATTGACGCATCCTTACGTTTCACCAACACTTTTCCGTCAGGAATGACGCTCCGTTAACTTTGACGATTCGTCAAGGAACGTTTGTTAATTTTTTCTTCTAGTACAGAGGTTGGCTACAATGTCAGGTTACAACGCGATTCCGCATTGCCTATTGAGCCAGCAGAGAACTGAAGACGCATGAACTATTATGTTCCAAATAGGTTGGCACAGTGAAAATCACATATTTACACATTTACGAAGAAATACATTTTTCGATTTCTGAATCGTTCTAATTCTTTTTCTTCGAGGACAAAATTGGTACATGTGTGCAGTTATGTGAGTGCACGTATGTGCAGTGTGTCGTATCAACTCTGCATTTCCAGGAAAGTTTGCTATTCTAAAAAAAATCTCGCCTTATTGGTTAGGCTTTGGCACCCCGTGGAAATACCACATACTGTCGGCGTAAAAGGATTTGCGAAAGAAACGATCTTTTTATTTACATAATCGCAATCTGTGGATGACAAATTCCATTACAATGACCGGAGGAAATGTCTAGCAAAATAAAATCTTAAAAGCTATCAACTACTACTGGGCATGGGCGTTAGAGGCTTATTTCTGTTTGAGGGATATTCCAGACGCGATTTTATTTCTTCTAAATTTTTCCAGACCACCGGATTCGACATTATCTCGTTACAAATTGAGGATCTTCCAGCTACTGAAAAGTATATACTTTTTAGTAATAACGTATTCTGGACCCATGGTTTGTAAATAAACAAAAGTTAAGCATCAAAATTATGTCCCATGTTATCACACGCCGCGCCTGAACAGCAAAAACGTAAAATAACTAGGTTAATGAAAAACAATGCATGCGTTTGATTCACCCTAACCTCACAACAGCAGTTTAACGAGTCGTCAAATTCGTTGATGGCGGGGTACCGGTCCGTCAAAATTTGACAAATACTTTGACGATCGTCATGGGAAACGATCTTGGTGAAACGTAAATAAGGCGTTTGACGCGCCGTCAATGGTTTGACGTCCGTCAAAGCTACTGATCAGCGTTGGTGAAACCGGACGACTGTCTTGGAGAAATTCGATTTACTTGTCCGAGATAACTTTCAAGTAAAAATTCCGACCGGTATTTCACAATTCCAGGGGGAGGTTATGCAGCGAAGTCGCGCTTAATTCTTAAAGGAGCGGCGGCATAGAGCTTGTGTTCAGGAGCGCTTGAGTCAGCATAAACGCGTAAAATCAAAGCGTGTATACGTGCGACAGACACAGGCAAGCAAGCAAGTGCAAGCAATAAGTTGAAGCACTTTAATCGCAAACGGATGAACGGTACGGCAGCGCATACAAAACAAACATTACTTTTTTAAATTGTGGGAATTCTGATTTGGTGTTGTTGACGTTCTTATCAGAAGAAATAAAAGAGGTCATCTTCGTCAACATACTAGTAGTTGACGAAGACATTAGTATGTGGACAAAGATGACCTCTTTTATTTCTTCTGATTACTTTTTTATATATTAGATTTATTCATACGCATAAATCTGGGCATTTCTTATTAGGCTGTCGGATATTTCTCAGTATTGGCGAATTGGTAGCTGGTCCTCACGGATACCCATCCATCTTAGGATTTCATTACAATTGAAGCGATCGGTCGAACTAGGAGACAAGCGACATTTGGAAAATTATGTCGGAGAGGAAATGAAAATGAAACAACCTCTGCTTTGGAATGAAACCAACAGCTGCTCTCACGTAACTACAAAAGACGAACTTTTTTGTTGCTGGTTTACTGAGCTGTTGTTCACAGTTGTTCCATTGGAGCTTAAGCACGGCTCCTACAACTAAATCGAATATTCCACGCTAACTAGCAATTTATTTACCCCAAGACTCGTTGGAGGTGGTGTAAATCTCGATGATCAAATGAAAACCCCAGGTTTGTTCTTGTTGGCGTTTGTCCCGTTGACCGGCCGCATTCACTGCTCGTAATGAATGCTACGCTGAATTCACAGCGAGACGTCTTCACCTTAAGAATCACTGTTACTGTTTCTAACTCCGGACTCTTGGATACGAGAAAGTTGTCCCACTCCAATATAAGTTATAATGCTCGAAAGTTCCTAATTGTCTCCGAAAGGGCATCCAATTGTATAGCCTGTACTTTTTGAGTCCCCGCCGTGTCCGCCTATAGAAACTGATGCAATAGTCCGCCTTTGGTACCAGTGGATTTTGTAGTTTTGTGAGTGAATAGATCTGATTAGGATAAGAAAATTAGGATTTAATTATGCCGAGTATTTATCCAGGGTTCTTTTATAGATCACAAGCGTAACAGGGCAACCTGAATTCTTCAAAAACAGGGCAACCCTCCATTCTTCTAAAGTCTATTTCCCCCAAACAGACTTTGAACATTTAGATCTTTTACACCGACTACAGTACTACAAAGCGCCAGGCGTTGAGACAGGAGCAAGGCTCTCTACTTACAATAATATCCGCGTGAATTCTTTGGAATGATTTGTTATGGAGTGAATTTAAACCCGTCGTTGGACAAGTGCAATACAATTCTGCATAAAAACAGCTTAATATTGAAACTCATTTCCGGATTAAGCACGCAGCGTATGGAACGGCCGCCAAAACAATTTATTCTTAAGAATTCCCAATAATTTTACTGAGTGAAGAGAATCTTCGTTCTATCTTAACAGCCGGGGCATTTACATACTCCTGTCAGTTTAAAAGATATAAAGGTTCGAAATCCCCAGCGACCGTCCGACTGAGGCACCGACCCTTGCATTGAGTACACTTTCGAGAAAGGCGACTCGACCATACTCTCTCCATAACCTTTGCTGCCAGCGCTACTGATAGGTACTTTCCCCTTAGGTGCAATATCGTTTGGGATTATTCTTCCCACATGCCAGCAATTGGATTGTGTTTGTGTTTGTAGGTCTTCGCTCAAATCATCATCATGAGCACACTCGCGCGAGGCGCATTTGATCTGACTTCGGGTTGCGAGGGTCGGTGAGGGACGGTGGTTGAATGCTGCGTTAACAATTCATAGAAGTGTGGGTAATAGATGTTCTTTCTCTTTTTCGTCTCTTTCTGCACACGAGAAAGTGAAACTCGTCGCCAATTCGTCCTCTCAAGTTCCACTGGCAGCTCCCTTCCACGTCTTGTTTCGCTTCCTGGGTGAGCGATATTGAAACATTAGTACCGGCAATTTTTGAGGGAGACAACACTGATTTCATCGACAATGACCCACAACTGAGAAATTCGCTGTCACTCCCTCCTCTGCGAGGGCTCTCCACCTTCGCGCTATGGGGCGACCAGCAGCAAGCGGTAGCTAGCGCTCCGAACGTTGATGCCGCGGAATTAAATAAGCTTTAATAACACAAGAAGCTTCTTTTAGGTTTCTGGAATAAGCAGATATGCTGTCAAAGTCGTATACTTTGTCATATTGTCACGCCAATAGAAAAAAAATAGACATGTATCTTCAAGAACTTAGCAGAACCCAAAACCCCAAAACCGAAAGCTACCGGCGGACTGTGAACGAAAATTGAAAACGGCTTCACACAAGCACCTCAAATAACAGCTTTTCTTGTAAAGTCAAGCTACAATAGATTTTCAAAGATTCAGGGAATCGTTAGTTACCGGCAAAAAATTCAGGTTTCTTGAAACGAAGTGTTAATTTATACTCATCCGGACTCCAGTGAAAGGTGCAATAGAGCATGAACTCACGGGATCTATAACTATAGGGACCGTGTTTTGCAGATAAATTCTAAAGAAAAAAAGAGGGATTGATAATCACATGTACGAAAATTTTAATGGATATTCAAACGACTAAGTTTTATGGCTGTCAAAAACACACAGCGGCAGATGTGACACAGGAGAGGATGTGACACAGACACAGGAGCTGCAGATAAAAAAGGAACAAAAATGCGGTTTATACAGGAAGCGTATCACGAAAATGAAAATGACATTGTATGGGCTACTGATTTTGAATGTATGGCAAAAATTGTTTACCAAGCAGTAATCAAAAACGAAAATAATAACATTAAATAGGAAGTGGCTTCCTATACTACTTTCGGCCTTCTCTCTGAAATACATAAATTTTAAACTCTTATTTCGAAAACAAATATTTCTGTTCATTCACATTAATCAGAAAGATTGAGCATGTAATACTGAAAATGCAGGAATCATGTGCATTATAAGAAATAATACAATATCGTTGATGTAATTAATCGTAATTAATGTAAATGTTGGTTATGGTTCTCAGTGTAGAAGGTTTAGTTTTGTTCTTCCTAGAAGACAATGAGTCGATGAGTTTTTCTTCAAAAAACTTTTTTTACCGTGGAGTCGTGGCCACAGATGTACGTGTTTATCCGAACGCTTAAAAGGGTTCAGGTAAAAACGGGTATGAACCCTTAACGAACGTCGAATCTGAAAAGCAGGGCCAAAGAATCTTCCTCCTCCTCGAGACCGAAGTTTTTATTCTCACAACTAAGTAGCCGTGGTCGATAATCTGCCAACAAGTGGCACTTAAGGGGTATAGGCCTACGTCCCGACGTGTGCAAGTTCGTTATTATTATGATTAATATTACAGTGCTATTCATTTATTTTGTAAATGACTTGCACCGAGTTGTCGTCAATTGCAGTGAATCGCGGCGAACGTGGTTTGTCTCGGGACGTAGCTGTGGAGAGATTCGGTGTGGGGCGTCGCGCTGGGGTCGGCGCTGGGAGCCATCGATCTCCGCCCCTGGCGCTGGGCGCCGGGCCCGCGCAGCGCACGGGGCGGGCACGGCGCCAGCGCCCATGCCCTACTTCGCGTGCAATTCCTTGCCCACTTTTTGCCAGTCTTTGCACAACTGAAAATTGTCAGTAGCAAACTCGTCTCTCGGCCCCTCATTTCCTGCAAACGAGTACCAACACACACAGCATCCCCTGACACTCTGCGAGTCCCTACGCTTCCATCCGATCCTTTTAGAGTATTCCTTTATTGCTGTGCTTCTTTATTGATTGCGACTGCAAAACAAGCCATCATGAACCAAAGAAGATTTCAGATGCACAACAGCCCTGAGGAAGACCACGACAAGATGGTCGAAACGTCGGCAACACAGCCTTCGACGCGGCGTCACCTGGACAGCCAAGATCATGTACATGACTCTGGCCGCGGAAGCCTACGACTTCACTGAAGATTTCGGGTGTTGACATCTTGATAAAGATGGCGAAAATCAACTAATAATTCAAGAAAGAATTAGTCGAAAAATACGAAAGTGAGGTATATAATAATACAATTTTGTTAATATTTTTGGGCGTCTGAACTGGATTAACTGAATTGACATTATTTCATAAGGAAAATATTGCTTGATTTTCAGGCGCATTCGATTCATTTTTCTAATGGGCTAATCTCGAAAACCGAGGAGGCATTGCGTGCTCCGACCTCTTTCTAACCAGGGTTGAAAGTAGCGAAAATAATCGTCCACAGACGAATTAATTTGGAAGTTCCAAGCGCGGGGAATTTACTGCATTATGTAAAGTGTACAGCCTGGTGGTCACAAGATGTGCGAAATTTCTTTAACAACAGTCGCTACTTATTTAAGAGGAGAAGGACATCCCTGTCTTGCCCATGTTAATTTTATGATTTGTAGGTACACATATCTCAAAAACTATTTTACTCAATGGGTTGATTTTTTTAATATTCATCATTTAAACCTTCGTGAATGCAAATTAGCTCAAAAATATGTTATACAATCATTCTTTTTTGAACAGGAATTTTTATTAAATCATAAAAAAATTACACATGTTTTGTGTTATAATTGTTTTACATTTAAATGGCTAAACGTTCTGGTAGTTTTGTGGCTGATTATGACTTGACAAACATTGTAGATATTTGTGTAAAAGGTAAGCATATACTACCATTTTGTCCCGGAAATAAATGTCCCTAAAGTTAAGAGAATTTGAGTAAATTGACTTCAAAGTTTTGGAGCTAAATGTTGCACTCAATCGCTCGGTGCATTCCTACTCCATATTCTGGGTCTTCTGGAACCTCCTAATTGTTTCCTTTCCTTTTAACTTCCTGATTCTTCTGTTTTTGTTTTAGAAGTTTTTTTAAGTTACTTGCGTGTTGTTTGGCAAAGCGTTGGAGGACAACTTTGGTATTTCTTTCAACAGACATAAAATTAGATCAAAATACGTAGATCGGAAGCGGAAATAGTTCTTTTAAAGAGTAATAAAATAAACTCGTTAAAAATTCTTCCCAAACTGGCATTTGTCATTCGTTCTTTGCTTTCAAAAGAATCAAAATAATTTTTCAGTACAACATTTTCAATTATTAAAAACAACGCCCTTGCGTAAAAAATATTTACAATTGAAGAGAATAAATACACCAGTGTTCTCAGAACGACTAGAATTCAGTGATATTATTTGCCCCAAAATAGGATCATAACATTTCACGTTTATAGTCCGATCTCATGATGTGAAAATGCGGTATGCGGTGAAAATTATAAAGTAATAAAAAGTTAGTTCTTCACAGACTATGCAACCAGTCAGCAATCTGCAATAATTTTGGAAGGTTGTATTACCCCTGTCAGAATGGATTTCTTTCGAAGTTGATGAAGTTTCGAAGTTCGTCTAATGTAAAACATTCATCTGGTTTTACTGTAGTGGAAATATTGAAAATACAAAGTTGGAAAACATTATTTACGCAAATAAAATCAAAGTAACAATGTTTAATGGTCAATTCTTCTAGATTTTAATGATTTTGGGGACATGTACTGAATCTGGTGCTAAGAAATAAAACATGTATTTATGAACATGTTACTCAAGAAAGTCTGGATCACACTTAGCACTTTTCATATGTTTGTTAGATATTTATTCAGTTCACAGATTCCATCGAAGCTAGCGGGTAATGCAAGCATTGTTCTGAAACGTATAACACATCCCCATGTTTCGTCCACGCACCTTCCCGCTCTCTTGTTATGCGCACGGAGAGTCTTTGTGCAACGAGGGCGGTGAGAGGAGAGAGCATTCATTGCCACGTTTCCGCATTTCCTGAACACAAAGGGCAGTGCACAGCCATTGAAGTGGTTAACAGTTGCCCTCGAATTCAAAGCCTTTGTCGCTGAATTGTGCGCAAACGTGAATAGCGATTGAAAGCTGAGGGCATTCGCAAGCAAGGGCCCAAAGTATTGATTTCTCAATGCGCAAGGCAATGCTATCGCACTGCACACTCGCGATTCTTCAGTACAATGCTATCAGTACAATGATATCAATCATACACGGCAGTGTAGAAAAAGGCTTCTTCTTCACTTCAGGGTGTAGGCACATGTGCATGTTCCGTCTTCACAATATTCTTCCTTTTTTCTTCATTTTGATCATTATTAATAACATCACTATTATTATTATTATTATTATTATTATTGCAACTTTTTCTTAGGTCCTCCTTTTTAGGTCCCCCTCTTTTTCCAGTGGGTCGATAGAGCATTGCCAGATTCTACTGGTGTCCATTCGTCGAATGTGATGTCTCCAAGAATCTTTATAATTTTCTATATCATTTAGGTTATAAATGCCCAACTCTTTTCGGACATATTCATTTCTTATGAGATCATATTTGATGCAGACTTTAACTTCCCTTAGGAATCTCATGAAAGTTAGTCTGCACGGGGTGCAAGGGGAGGAGTAAGATGAAGGAGTACTCCACAAGAGGGCTTCAAGGTCAGAAGAGGAACACAACAACAAGTCTCTGACGAAAACTCCGACATGGCAAAGATGGCCTCGAAAGAGTAGACAGAACTCTTAGCCTAATGAAGGCAGTCTGCCTAGGGATAATGACCTGAAATTTCACCCAGTTGGCTCGGATGCTGCGAGATGGCAACCTCATCACTGAGCTTAACCTGCGCAGCGCTCGTAACGCGGCCAGGGGATTTTGTATATACTGAAAATCTTCACAATAAATAGCCGGACTGTTCAAGGAAACGAAACGATAAAGTCGGACACAATTTCGTTGTGATAGATATTAACGTCTGGATCCTATTGCATTTGTGTACAATACCTAAAATTTACAAGGTGCATGACAATCTGTCAATCTCCATATCCGTGCTACGTTTGAATATCATTTTTTATATTTTACTGAAAATGTATTTAATGTTTGACTGATTGAGGATATAAGACACCAAAGAAATAAAGAAAAATCAACTACATCAATGCTCAACAGAATATTACGGGACAAAAATGCACACACAGAACTGAAATTAAGAATGTCGATTGTAGAAATATTGTTTTTTACGGATTTGAAACTTGGAAATTGAAGAACAATTGAAAATTAAAATTATTTAAAACTGAAATGGATTTTTAAAAAGATCATGCAGAATCTAAAATAAGAAAAAATAAGAAATTAAATTATAAGAGGAAAGATTAATAAGAATCATCCAATCTTAGAGAACAAGCAAAAACTTCTACCTTTTGGAAAGCCATTTTGTGAGGTTTTGTTTAGCAGAATTTTAGCTGCTGCGGACCCCTTGATAAAAACTACATATTCCTGCTATATCCTTTCATTATAAAGACTAGAGTCTGGACGTCGTTTAATAATGCCCATTGAGAAACTGCCGTGCGTTTCTTAGACGATGACAATCATTCTATGACAAAAACATTTTAATTGTACATAACAGACTGCTGTGCTGATCTTTACCCAAAATTACTCGCGTTGTGTTATACAGCAACAATATTCTAATGTATTTTCATAATAAAATGTGTAAGAGGCACAAAGTAATCCATTGAAGTAATCGTTTATTAAATCTTCGAAAGAACTTTCTGTCTTTTCGTATTGATCTTTAGTATGTTTATAAAATACAAATTGGGGACCGTGAAAATAATCATTGTATTCTTATTGTCAATTTCTAAATAAACGACATATATTTGTTCTCTTTGATTGAATAAAAAATATCTCGGTAAAGAATTATCTGAGAGCCGAAGTCGTAACGTTAAAGAAAAATTCGAAGCACTAATAAAAATGACTTCGGAAAAATCTCAAAATGTTATGGAATGAATTGAAATTCCTATCAATTCGGATTTTAATGCAATGTGGATTCTCATCTACGGAAGTAATTTCACTACGTACTATTTTGATTCATAGCAGACTTCGTCATTTTTGACACAGACAGTTTTGAATGAGAGCGTATAATAAGTAATGCTCATTTTATCAAAACAATGAATATTTTTGTATTCATCTCTAAAGTTGCATTTTGTACCTATCACTATGTGCAAGTTGTTTGATATGTAACAAAGACTTCCTTTCCTATGGGTGCCTTTACTTGTGATAAAACATTTGAATGCGTTTATTGCTAATTATAAACATAAATGACGTGGAGTATCGAATTTTGTCTAGAAAAAATATTTTTGTGTTATGTAATGTGTTTGTAAATATGTTTGTGCTTATACCAAATTTTCTCATAGCCATATACTGGATAAAAAATCTAAGCCATTATATATCTCTTGCAATTGCAAGCTGGACATTAATCACGTTCTCCAGGAATGTTCCTAATACAATTCCGTCAGACGCCAATATTTTGGTACAAAAATTATTAATTCTCTTCAAAATGTCGATAACTACAAAAGGAATGCAATAAAATGTATTGAAATAAGCGATTATACAATATTTAACCATATTAGAATAACGTAATCTCTCACTTTTTTCTGAAATAACTATTCCCATTGATGTATTTGTAATATTAATGTATAGTATGATTCTGTATTTATAACTATAGAATCATAATGTTGTAAAAACCTTGATAATATTAATGTAAAATATAAAATAGTGTATTTACTAAGTTCCTAATATTTTGTCGATGGTTTACCAACTCAAAATGAAAACAACAACCGTAGCCATTTTTTAAGTCGAGTTATTTTTTTAATTTACTCCAAAATGTTGTTGAAAATGTTACAAAACATGCTGGGAGCTCAGAAAACAAATGTTGAATACAATAACTCCAGTTGCAAGCAGATTGAGTTTTTAATTGGTATTTATGTAGAGTATTTGCATACCATCATATACTAAGTAATTGGCATTTAAAAAGTCAACCTATTGCCGTCACGTGCTTTTGAAATTATATTCTCAACTTGCCTTTTTAACATTTACATTAAGTTTTTGGAGTAGATTAATTAAATCCACTTTGAAATTCTGGAAGATATGACACTAGTAATATACAAGAAGTTGGCTATTTTGGCAATTGTTGAGGTCGCTCTTCATAGATTAACAATACATTAGAAATTCATGCAAAGGAATAGACCAAACTTAATTCACAAAACTCGTTGAAATATTAAACACTGATCATCTGCTTCAGTCAATTCTCCAAAAATAAGTATTAACCTTAAAAATAGATGTAGTTTTCAAACATTATCGCAATCGGATAAGTAATATTACCCCATGCTGATCGTCGGAGAGTTATTTAGTGAAAAGAGAGCTCAATTGTTTCAAAATACATCATAAACATATTTTTGAGAATAAACGCAGAATGTGATGCGTTTGAAACCACAACACAGGGATGCGCAAAAAGTGCTGACACCGCGTCACTGTCAGTGGTCTCAATGGAACTGATAAATGGGAAACCGATTGGACCACGCTTAGACCTTTTGTAGTCATGTGTGTGCATTGATTGCGGCAGAAATAATATAACTTGTGTATATTGATGACGCAAATAACTGGACTGAAAATGAGCAAAAATAAAAATAAAGTGTACAACGCAAGTGTTTGGCGACAGGTAAAGTACTTCGTAGTTCAATAGTAAACCTAATTTGGATATTTGGACATCTGTTGTGTAGTACCTCTTGAAGGTACAGAAAGTGTGTAGTAAGGAAATCACAAGCACGGAAAATGATACAGACATTTTTGTGAGGTTTCGAGGATAGAATTTGCTCCACGTCAGGTTTTGCTGGCGTGAACAACTTGTACCGAACATTTTTTGAATGGTATAAACAATGAGGCCATGTCTTTTTTTGGGGAGCCTGTGCCTCGTCACTGGGAGTCTGGATCGAAAAGGATTAGAGTTAATGCGCGTCTTTGTCGAGCTAGAGTCTCGTTTATGACAGTCCCTGGGTCGACAATCGTTTTGTCTCGAAGCAAGAGTGCGAAAACAGGCATAAAAAAAAAACGAACCGTTGTCATGTATCTAAGTGGTTGGAAGCGCTTCCTTAGTTCTCGGTTCACAAGTGTTTTCCCCAGAGGGGATCGTTCAGTTTCTCTAAGAGTTCAGAACCGGTCCAAAAGACCTAATCTCTGAAGTGGAATCGCTTCAGACAAGTTTTGCTAATCCCTTTTTTCCCATCATCAACAGTCTGAATGTCCACAATCACCATCATTTGCCGTCATCACCAACAGTCTGCGTAAACGAGCCACCTTTAGAGAAAAACTGACAAAGGGTCGTTGTGTAGCTGAGCGGTCGCTTGGCGCCCCGCCCGCAAAGCCCTGCCCCGCGTCAGCGAGCAGCGTCCGGCGCCTTTCATCTCCGTTTGTGGAGCGCTCGCCGAAAGTGGAGGAATTTTGTGCAGCGGCGTCGCCAAAGGGGAGCGCTCGGCGCCAACGAGCCCGGATTAGGCGCAGATCCGCGCCGAGGGGGAAGAGTGGTGCGAATGCTTCCGGAGGCGAGGGTCTCGGGGTCCCCCCGGGGGCTTAGCGGGCGCGAAGCCCCCAGAGGGCGCGCGGCGCGGCGGCCGACCTGTCGCTGATCCCTGGCGCCTCGCGACCCCCCGGCCCCCGGCCCGGCCGTTTCAGCGGCTGGATTGCCACCGCACACTTCGCGTTTGCCCGGAGAGATAAAGCTGACTAGTGGTGCCCTCTTTCAGCTCCGTCGTTCAATATGGATAAATACTAATAAAACTCAAACAAAAAAATTTACTCTTTGTAGACCAATTAAACCTCCTTCCCTAATTATCAGCGATATCAATATTCCCTGGATTCACAATAATATACTCGTAAAATATTTAGGATTACATTTAGACCAACGTCTCATTTGGAAATCATATATTCAAATTCTCACAAACAAAACCTCTCACTAAATTGCAAAATTATATTTTCTCTTTAATAACAATTCAATTTAAGTATAGATTGAGGAATTTCAATTTTTATATTCATTATTTGCCCTTCTCTTCCATACGCTTGAATATGGATTTCATGAACGTTTGGATTCTAAATGGGTTCGATTTTTCTCTTTTCTTTTAGTTCAGGCATTTTCACATGTTTTTTTCACGTTCTAAGCTTTGAATTAATGTTTCTGTAACGTTAAATGTCACCAGGAGTTTGACTGCTTGCTAGCTTCAGTACGTTGCATTATTTTATTTATCGTTTTTCATTTCCTGAATACCCTTGGTTCCCGTTTCTACTCAGATTCACAAAAACCGTTGCATAATAATTTTCCTAGTGTTGTGCTGAAAACTGAAATCACCTCGCAGCCACATCCTTGTGTTATGTTACGCAATGTATAGCTTGCTTTTGGCCCACCTTTTCGATGGAGAGTTTTACACTTTTCTTTGACATTTAATAATAGATACATATCAAGAAGATTTCGGTGAATGGATTCAATACTTGTAAGAATACTTAAATAAATTTATGATTACCCACTCTTCACATCTCCTTTAGTTTCCGATATTGTTTTTCTAGGAGAGAGACGGTTACACCAATTACGGAAGATGGATTAAAATAAAGTTGATTTATCGTGCATAGAGCCAACTAAGCCTTCTATATCAATAACATTTTAGATGAAATATAACAGACCAACATAATCATGTTTGTTCACGGTTGGTTGGTTGTTAGTGATTCCCGCTGCGTCAACTACCGAGGTCATTAGTCTCGTAAGTGTAGTGCGTGGTTTTTCCTCGGGAGGTGGCGGTGATCTTCCCCTGCTGGATGTCGAGATCCGGCGCCGACCTACCGTCGGCTAGCGGGGTTTCCCTTTCAACCAGGTACCTCCCACCAGCGGGGCACCATCCCAGCCGAGACAAACTCTAAGCTCCCGGCCGGTCTCTCGGCGTGTGTAGTAGTGTAGTACATGTCAGTGTGTGTGTAATGTGAGAGGATAGGACAAAGGAGAGGAAGAAAAGATAGCGCGTGGTCCGTGGCCCGTTTGTAAGAGTACTGCTCCGGTATTCACCTGGTGTTGATCGGAGAAACCACGGAAAACTACCGATCAGAGCAGCCGGCCTCTAGAATTCTCCTCCAGACAGGGATTGAATTCGGCCTAGCTAAGTCGTCTAGTCGAAAAGGCCTATTTGAAAATCTTGGCACTGTCTGGACTCGGACCTAGGTTCTCCCGGTCAGAGGCACTGCAGTGGCATCAGTTGATGCACTGAACCACCTCTCCCGATATTAGTAAATTGTTCAAGTCAATTACAAGGAAATACAATTAAAAACGGGATTCAGTATAAAAGTGGCGCGTTGCGAAACAATATTTGATTTTATTAAACATTAGTTCGAATTTACTGATATACGAAGTACTGAATGGAATATAATTCATTTTTACTGCATTATTGAATCTGCGATTTTATTTTTGAAATTTTTGATTTTGTATTCGTAATCACCAACCACAAAAACCTTTATTTAGCAGACAAGTTTACAATTAAATAACTCCTTCACGCTTGCGCCAGCATTTTGATGTCAGCTACAAATTTTCTCTTAATAGTTAATAAAAAAATGACCTATTTCCGACATTTTAACAAATTTACAGTTAATTTATATTATATATGTAGATGATCTTATCTATCGGATGATATTGTCTAAAAACGACCAAATTTTGAGGTACATGTTGATAAAATGTAGTCATGGATATCTATGAAAATAAACTACAGCTTTTAAAAGAGAGTAACTTAATATTAAAACATTTTATAAAGTTTTGTACTATTATAACATTCTGTTTAAACATTTTGGGGTCATTGAGAGAGCTTGGTTTCCAAATACGTTAATCCATCTCTGACTGGGACAAACAGTTGGCAAATTTACTTCGTAGAGTTCAGTCGGAAGTGACTTTGAGAATGTATGAATGTAATGTACGCACTTAATGCGTCGTTCTCCAGCATTTTACAGAATCTGGGCGCACGCCAGGCCCACTTGGCAGCAGGAGGGCCCTGCCAAATGCCACAAAAGCCTAACCAGATGGCCAATGAAATGGAGTACTACGCACAATGTCAAGTAATTATTTGTGAACGAGGTATTCTCTCTCCTATTCACATATCACTTCTCTGAAAATAGAAGATAAGTTGTAAATTCAATTATTATGTGTATGAAATTAAATATTAATTATCTCAAAACTGGGGTATTTGCATAAGTAGTAACAATTAAAGAAGTTTGTTAAGAAATACTCTATTTTTATGCCAAGAGATAAATATATTAAATCTGATACAAAAATTAAAGTGTATGTCTTTGGACCAGAAAAGAAGGAAGCTACCAACACGTAGCCAATCTATTGAATGCAAAATGCATACTCCTAGTTTGCCTACTTTCTAGCGTGCAGTTAGTGATACTGAGGCTGTTACATTCACAGAAGTTAATATTGTTACTGAAGATCAACATGTGAACGTTAAATTGAACAACAATATTGTAGTTTAATATAACAAAGTTTATGTGATTTTGCTGAGAAATGCTTCCCTATTTTACATGAGTTATTATACAAATTGTGTCGTTCCATAAGCTCAGAAGCTTACGAGAACTATTAGAGCAAGTTGTATCAGTAAGCACTGTGCTTAATACGCTCACGTGCACAGATGATAAAACTGGGAAGCTAATAACGAGTATTGTGCACGGAATCGGAGAGCGAGCAATTTCTTTCAACGACTTCTGCAATCGAAGCTCAAGAACTACAACGCGGGTTCCCAGGGATGCAAATGACCTCCTGAGTTTGTCACCGACGATTTTAATATCGAAAAAGTGAGATTTATTGCAAGTGATGTGTCAATGCAATGTGACGGAATTCGAAAATCACTCAGAAATATTTTTACGTGTATCCGTACCTCTGAAAACAAACTGTAGAGGAAATAATTATTGATAGTTTTAAAATGAATTTGTCGGTGTGTTTTTTCGCTAGAAATCACTTCATCACCCATCCCTTTCCTTGCACCAAGGGGAAAATCCCATGTAATAACTGTATGCATACACAATCATTATCTACTTTGTGGTAGGCTGAGGCAGGCTGGAGAAGAGGATGGCGGTGCGGAACTGCGAAGACTAATATTTTTTATCCTCATACTTCCTCACAGTGATTTCATGTGTCGATGAATATAATGGAACAAAGGCATAGTGAGAGGTTGTCGGAACCAGAGCGCCAAGAATTCTTCATTGGCCGAGTGGAAGTGCCCCTAGGAGGAAAGCTAAAGCCTACGGGTCGCTTTGGTCTATCGGGACATGTGAAACCTTTTGCTCAGTATAAAATGAATAAGTTATTTCAAAAAGGCGACATGCCCATCGACCATCCGACGCGCCAACGCTGTCTCACGAAAAAAAGGCCCGTTCGAAGTAAGCAGAGAACCACATCTAATTGCACTATTTCCACATAAAACAAAGCTAAAATCTTATTCTTCATCAAATGGTGCCGTTTGCATCAGGGCGCTGCCTGAGTGTTTCCTTGGCGGAGTGGCGGAGGAGCGTCCGGCGCGGAGGGATGCCAGTGCCTCGGCACTTCCCCTCTGCCAAGGAGCTCTTGCCAAGGAGCTACGGCGCCTTTGGGGCCCAGCCACACACAGTGGACTCTTTTCAAACCGAACTCGAAAGGAATTAGCACACTTTCCCACTCACATGGCGAAAAATGGTATTATCAAAAGTGTTGTTCTCTAAAATATTATTGTATAATTATTTGATGAATATAATTTAATTAAATATGTGTAATGATAAGTACTGTTATTGTATCTAACTCTCTGGATTTGGTTTACGTGTCTACTGATCTACTCATACTTGGTCTACATTTATTAATTGGCACCACACGTGTTTCCTCTGTTTTTGCCTATTTTTGATTTATGTATTCGCCGCAAAGAAAGCGACACAACAAGTCACATTTATCCATCTCAATCTCATTTATCTATTACGTACGTGAATCGTTCTCTGACTGACCGGATACGGGTTTTGTCAGGATGGAGATTGTCGAAGGATTTAATTTCGCCCACGAGGAGAGCGGTCTGACGCACTGCTTCGCTGCCCTTCGAGAACCCACAGCCCCAGCCGAGTTTGGACCTGCGAGCGAGGGTTTAGAACAGTGGACGATTACAATACACGCTTTGCAACATATCTTACGTGTTATATGAACACGTAGGCCCCACTATTTAAAATATTAACGTAACTGTGAAAATTGAGCGAAGCTGGAAATAGTGTGGGCGTGGGCGCGGGGCGCCACCCTCCAGCGGCCCCGCCGACGCGACGCGACGCGACCCCGCGCCGGGGCGGGGGAGCGGCGCTCATGCTCAGGACCCTCGTCCTACGCACAACTCAGCATATTTTAAAAAATATTAAACTAGTTCAATAATAGGTTAAAATATTTTAATATTGCATTTTTTAATTCAAAAGGTTATAGTTTATTTTAATTAGGTAATACTAGGAATTATTTGCAATTTAATAATAAGTACGTACTTCATAAAAGGAAAGTAAAACTAAATTAAAAATGTTAAGAAAATTATGCCGTTAATATTGTGTTCTAAATTCGTATTTATGGAACTATTTTGCAGTAAAATCAATACCTTAATAAATCCTCTACAGAATATTAACGTTGTTTGAATTTCTGAAATTCGTATGTTACTGATATTGAAATCTTCATACGGTAGATGCTTTTATACCATATTCGTAGTAATCCTCTATTTTGGTTACTTTAAACATTCTGTATAAACACGTAAGCTTAACTGAAATTACGTTTTTTTTTTCAAAGCACTGATGATTGGTGATTACACAACTTGTAAATTCGAAACCGAACAAATTTCATTTCGCGTATTTAAATAGTTTTTTCCATTTAATGAACGTAATTATATGCTAATTCAGATGAGCATGTAAATGTCTAATTTTAAATGTAAAACCGTTTCAAGTTATTGTGGTTTCTAAAATGCTAAACTTGTTGGCAAAAGGTTTTCAATATTTAATGAAAAATTAAAATTTTCCACGAGTAAGTGGATCTTAGCTTTCTATAGATCTTCCAAGAGGACACATAGTAACAACTATTTTTCTCTTTGACAATTGTTTGCGCGCTTTTCGTTCATTGTTAAAATTATATTTATTTGGCGCACATCTCATTCATAAATTTTGATTGATCATTGATTTCCTTCTATGAATGGGTCGATCAACATACATTTACCAAGTGCTCTTACTTTGAAAAGGCGGACACGGAAAAAGGAGCAATATGAAGCACTAGTCGTTAGGATACTTTTTATTGGAACCTTCCTACATTCTTCAATTTGCATTGAAATATTTTATGAAGTTTGACAGTTTCCAACTATTGAATGACATCATAAAGAATACCGTAAGTTAGTGAAAGAGAAATTTACGGAAGAACGGAAGAAACATATTTGTTGCTTCCATTCTATCTTAATGACATGGTCTCGACATGATGAGATTTTCTTTTTTTAGCTGTCGTACTATATCAAGTTTTTGAAAAATGGAGAAAAGTGAACATTCTGAAAATCTTAATTTCATCGCAATATCATCGCTATTCTGTATGAATGCTATATCAATGGTAGGGATTTTTGTGTACAATAATAATATTTCTTTATTGTTGGATGTACAAATTTGCACATGCACATAAATTGTACATATAAATAGTCTCATTGTCAGTATACCCGCTTTTAGGACTAATCTACGACATTTCTACTGATGTATGAATATATGAAAATCATGATAAACACTGTGTCGAAATAATTTAGAAGTTTTAATTGATTTATTTAGAGACATTGGGTTTAAATCATTACAGTGAAAGAATATTCTAATAAGAAACTGTAGATTGTAATAGAATAGGTCTAAATGAATCTGACAATTTTTAAATGTGAGATCACGAGGTGTGAATACAAGAAATACGTCCTTACTCTTTATTGAATGTCTTCTATGAAAATTTCGTTTGTATATGTACCCTCTCCCTCAAAAAAAATGTCGTTCAAAATTCTATCTTCCACACCGCGCCGACAAACTTGGACACCCCTCGGCCTGGGGGAGGGCAGGGGGAGGGACGCGTTGACCAATAGCTAGCAGGTAGAACCACACTTGTCTGTGATTGGTGCAACATCCCAAGGGGCAGAAAGAACACTGTCTCAGGGGGAGGGGGCTAGTTCGTTTACGTACGAGACGGAAATATCGTCATATTTCCCTGCCGAAGGAGATAGTTTGCCTGCGCGTACGCCACGACGAAAAAATATTTCTAAGCGGGGTTTTCCGTCCAGAATGATTGTCTATAGACCAGTAAATATTTATAATTTTAGCAACAATTATTCTAACTTTTAGTAATCGATTTGTAACTCCTGACAAAATGCTATTTTGAGATATTCATTTAAGGCACAATTTGCGGAGCCTTCCCGGCCGTTCTAACGCATATTTCGAATTTGTTTATAAATTTATAAATTGTTGCAAAATTGTTAATTCGCTGTTTTTGGTTCTGGGACATCGGGAGACTCTCCCCACTTTAGATTTGCAAAATTTGGAAATTGTTTATAAATTTTCAATTGTTGCAAATTTTTTAGTGTCTAATCTGAATGGCGTTTAAATGTGATGCA
>BLKR01010021.1:0-73423 GCA_011170035.1 Teleogryllus occipitalis
AAATGCCCGGAGTACGTCCGAGCCGTGGAGGCAGAACTGGCGCGCACCGACTATGGGGCTTAGACTAGTCCAAATTAATGCTAGGCGATCGCGCGCGGGTATGGCGAGCATAGAAAAGCTATGCAAATCAGAGTTTCCGCCCGACCTGATTCTCATACAAGAACCGTATACCATAAACAACCGCATTGCGGGAATCTCAACATCAATCAAAGCTATACAAACTGTTTCGGCCAGCTCGCCAGCCCGCGCCGCTATCCTGGTAAATAATCCGCACTTGCGTATTTTACACTTAAGCCATTTGTCTACCCCGGATCAGGTGTTGGCAGAGATCCGGGTGCGTGACGCGAAGCCCTTTGTCATAGCTTCGGCATATTGGTCACCTAATGAGGTCTTGACTGACAAACTAAATACTCTAGACAGGACAATTGACGCCACAGACAGGCGCACCCCCTTCCTCCTGGGGGTAGACTCGAACTCGCACTCCGTCCTCTGGCATGGCGAGTCAACGGACGTGCGAGGCGAGGAGGTGGAGGAGCTAATTCTGAGACAAGGTCTCCACATTGTAAACGAGCCCAACCAATTGGCAACATTTGTTAGAACGCTGGGAGGAAGGGAGGTGGGCACTAACATTGACTTGACGCTCGTCAACGTCGCCGCCGTCCCCCGAGTCTCGGGGTGGCGGGTCGTGGACGGGGCAGTCCTCAGTGACCACCGAGCGATCTTCCTCGATTATCACCTGGAGCCCCAACAGGACGGGATCACTCCAGAGCTAGCCCCACTTGACTCAAAATTTAGGGTGAAGAGTGCCCGCTGGGACCTGTTCGCCGAACGGCTGGCCATACGCATGGATCAGCTCAGAAGGGATTGGCAAGATGCAACAACAGACGAGAAGGTCCAGCGCCTCACCGAGGCCATTATCGAGGCTGCCAAGGGCAGCATACCCTACGGTCCACCCAAAAGACCCAAAACGGTGCCCTGGTGGAGCAGGGAGCTCACGGAGCTCGTGAGAACGAAAAGGAGGACCAGAAAGCGGTACCAGAGATGCAGGAGAAGAGGGCTTCCGGACACGGAGGCCATGTGGCGAGCCTACAGCCAGGCCAAGAGAGATCTGGAGAAGGAGATAGTGAAGAGGAAACAACAGTCCTGGGAAGAATATGTCACCCAGATGACTGAAAAAGACCCCTGGGGCGTCCCCTACAAAATAGCCTCGGGGAAGCGAAAAATTACAGATGTTCTATCTACTATCCGGAAGGAACAAGGCCACACAGGCACGTGGGAAGAGACCGCGAGAACTCTGATGGAGGCCCTGCTACCACCAGACACGGAGAATGGCGAAGGACCAGAGCACGACCGTCTCAGACAACACCTGGCAGAGGATGCGGACCTGGAGAGCGGAACACCGGAGCTGAACTTTGATGAGCTGGAACATGCGGTGGCGGGCCTCAAAGCGGGCAAGGCCCCCGGCGTGGACATGATTCTCCCGGAAATGCTTAAAAAGGCTCTCCCCATAATTCGAGGGGAACTTCTGGAACTTTATAACGAATGCCTGTTTTCAGGCTACTTCCCAAATGCTTGGAAGGTCGCTCGGATTGTGTTGCTGAGGAAGGACAACGACAAGGGACCAGACGAACCTAAGGCCTATCGGCCAATATGCCTGCTACCCATCCTGGGAAAAACATTGGACAAGCTGGCCGTGACCCGGGTGGGCAGCATTGTACGGGAGGCGGGGGACCTAAACCTTACTCAATACGGGTTCCGCCCGCACCGCTCCACAGAGGATGCGGTCAATGCACTGCTAAAAGAGCTAAGGACACATACACATCGCTATGTATTGGCGACGTTTCTCGACATTGCCGGGGCCTTCGATAACGCATGGTGGCCGTACATTTTTGCTCAGCTCAGGAGATGGCGAGTGGGCAGAGAGCTATACGAACTCTATAAGAGTTTCTTAACTGACCGAGTCGCCCTCATGACTTGTGCGGGTGACGAAGTCCGACACAAACTTTCCAAGGGGTGCCCACAGGGGTCCAACTCGGGACCATTTCTGTGGAACTTGATAATAAATCCCCTTCTCGAGCGGCTAGCCGCCGAGGGGGTAACGGCCATAGCCTACGCAGACGACCTGGTGATCGTCTCGCGTGGGCATTCAAGACGAGAGTTGGAAACCGCAGCAGAAGCGGCCCTGGGTATTGTAAGCGAATGGAGCAGGGAGGCAAAGCTGACAATCGCCGCCGCTAAATCGGCGAATATGGTCATAACACACCATGTACGAACGGCCCCCGGCGTGTCGAAGCCCTGTAAAGGTAGACCCCCCTGCGTCAGATACCAGGGCGTGACTATACCGACAGTGGAAACACACACATACCTAGGAGTGGTTCTGGACCCTGCACTGACTTTTGTACAGCATGTCAAAACGTCGTGCAGCAAAGCCAGGGCACTCTTTTATAAACTGCGCCGAGTTGCAGGTGCGCGCGGGCACATACACCCGTCCGCCCTCAATCAAATTTACACAGGAGCGTTTATCCCTATTGTGATGTACTGTGCGTCGGCATGGGCTGATAGAGCCCACACCACGCACATCAAGCGGGAACTTGACAAAGCTCAAAGAGTGGCCCTGGTAAGCATTACCAGGGCTTACAGGACATCGGCTACGGCCGGCCTCCAAGTTATCTCCGGGCACATGCCCCTAGATCTCATGGCGGCCCGGACGGCAGGAAGGTACCGTATACGGAAGGGCATTGAAAATACAATTATAGAGGGAGAATCTGTAACACTAGAGGAGGGCCGAGCCGGTCTCACGGCGGAGCTGCTCCTAAGATGGCAACGGCGCTGGGACTCTTGTACCCAGGCGGCCACAACTAGGCTCTTCCTACCGGATGTCCGAGCAAACAGGATCCACTTACACTTCAGACCGGGACCTCAACTCACTCAGATGCTCCTGGGGCACGGCCCGTTCAAGGCGCAGCTACATCGGCTGGGCCTGGCGGAATCCTCCCGGTGTGTCTGCGAGGATGAGGAGACATCGATTCACTTGCTCTGCGAATGTCCGCAATGGGCATTGAGGCGCAGGCAGCTAGAATCGTACATTGGACAAACACTAACGGAGGATGTAGGCAACCTCAAGTTGCTAATTCGAAGTCGACAGGCGTATACACTTTTGGAATCCCTGGCGAGTGCAATAGTACAGCATAAGATTGTACAACAAACAATAACAAGGGCTAGGCTATAAACAGTGGTTTCGCTATTTAGTAGATCCCACCCGGGTCCACGCCCCAAGGGACGGTAACGGGCTGGGCACCCCCCAGCCCGGCTAAGAGGTGGGCTAGGCCAGCTTGTCCGCCCCCGACCGGCACCCCGAAGGCAGGGAGTGACCCCGCGGTGTGCACGAGCGCACGTGGCCGTGTGGACAAGTCGGCTCGCTCTGGGGCGGCGGTACACCATCATCTGAAACTGGTGGGTGCCGCCCAACCCCTTAATCGGTCCTGCGTTGCAGCTTTGCTATCAACCAGGCCGAGGCTGCGTCGACACATACGGCCGCTAGCTCGGGTACGCCGCGGGGGAGCCCTCGAACCTAGGGAGGCCATAGGGGGCGCTATCACAAATTACGTCCCCCCCCCGGATTCGACTAATGAGAACGTGACCCCCGCGGGCGGCCGTCACCGGGGAAGCAGGGGTGGCCGAGTGGACAAGTCGGCTCGCTCTGGGGCGGCGGTACACCCTCATCTGAAACTGGGGGGTGCCGCCTAACCCCTTAATCGGACCTGCGTTGCAGCTTTGCTATCAACCAGGCCGAGGCTGTGTCGACACATTCGGCTGCCCAGCGAACCCGGGGCGGGCGCTCGAGGGGCGATTCTCACACACCCCCTAAATAAGACGATAACCCGATCGGACAGGTTGGGCCACTCGCCAAATTGGTGAAGAGCCCAACCCCTGAACTGGATCCCGCTTGGGAGACAGTTCCAAGATAGTAGTAAGCATTAGTATATAGAGGTGAAGGTTTAGGTAAAAATAGGAACTTAGAGCAAAAGCTATAGTATAGAGTTAGTTAAACGATAGTAGTATTTTCCCCTTTTTGTCAATGCCTCATAAGCAACCCCCCCCCCATTAGGTCAGAGTAGAAAGTATATGTTCACAAATTGTAAATAGTAGTTAGTAGTATGTAATCTAGATAGGACCGCCGGGTCAGCTCGACTCCACAATGTCAATGTAAATAAATTATTTCATTTTATTTTATATCATTTTATTTTATGTAAACTGGTGGCGGTTAGATTAGAACACTTAGGCAACTCCGATTCAGGAGCTATACATTTAGACTGTAGAAGATAGGCCAAACTGTATTGGAAATACTTTAAAAGCGACTGTAAGGTGGAGAGGTGGCGGATAGGGGCGAAAGCCCAGGTGCCGCCACTCTCTCTCACCAGCCCGACTGCCGCTTGCAGTCATTTTTACGAGAGAAAATATGTTAAACAAAAAATTCTGCTATAATACTATCGATGTATTTAACATTGTGTGGTTTTCTGTTCCATGATTTGATGTGATCCATATTTTATAAATGAAAAGTTCCATCACAACGAAATTCTATAATAATTTCAAATATCCGTAAATTGAATATTCGTGAGACCACTGTTTCCATGCGTGAAAAATAAATGAAATTGAATTTTCGTCAATGAAGATGCCTAAATTATTACTGAATTATCAAAACAGATAATCAAAGTTTTGTTAATTGTCTAGATGATATTTGACTTGCTTTGTCACTTAAATCTCAATTAAATATTAATAAACGAAACTGATTTCAAATTAATTCCCCCTGCGCCTGAACATCAATTGTCACTAATCCAGTTTAAAAACATCAATGGTTACTAAAATCAATTGGTTTGGGTCTATGTTTCCTTAGCATCAACGTTTTAATTTTGAGCATCGATGTTCAGAAACATCAATGTTTTGTTGGCGATGTCGCATCCCTAGTGGCAATGGCGGTGACTACGGATATTTTCTGTGATAATGGAAACGTCGGAGCCGATGACGGCGCGGTGAGAGTGCCCATGGGAAGGCGTGCGACCCCTGTCTAGACCGACTTTCAACCGCTGAAACCGAGGTTCAAATCATCATCGGTCCAAGTAGAATTTGCGGTTGACAACGTGGGTTAGCGGCATGTTTTCTTGGGTCCTCCCGTTTCCGCTGCCTGTCATTCTACCATTGCTTCATCAATAATCATATCGTATCCTAGTAATTACCTATCCACTAAATCATTCATACATTCCAGATATGGCCCTAACGATGCGAAGAAAGGTATCACTAGGGCGACGATACAGGCAATTTTAATTTACCTTAGAGGCTTCTTTTAGACTTGAGAATCTTTTACATGCAGTAAATCTACTACATGGAACAGCCGACTTTACTTCCAATATGAAGGAAATCTTACGAAGGATTATTTCGCCCTTAAAATCATCGAATTTATCAGCTTCCATCAAATATGGGTATAAAAGCTCGATATGCTAACCGTTAAACCACCGAAGATGGCGGATGTGGCATTGGGATCAAAGTACAGCATATTCGCGAGTGTCGTGAGTGTTTGTCAGACAACGAAGAAGGCGTCTGAAGCTGAGGCGAAGGCTGCGGCGCTAAGTGCAGAGCGGGCGGAGCGCCGGGTGGGCGGGGCGCCGGGCGCCGCGGCGCCTGTGTTGCCGGCGGGAGCAGCCAGTGTAAACGAGCGTGACAGAAGAGCTCGTGTGAGCGACTCAAGACGCGCCGAAGAAGAGGAAAAGAAGAAGAAAAAAGACGCCGGAAACTATAATCGGCTGCCACAATTCTCCAACTGTAAATTATTTTCTCTGGTCTGCTGTCGTGTCAGCTTGAAACAAACAAGAGCAGGCGCGGGCGTGAATGGAGGAAATCGACCTTGCTCGTCTTTTCATGGTTCCGTTGGAGGAGGCGCGCGGGCGAGTGCGAGGGGGAAAGCGGGGGAGGAGGGCGGTTCCTAAGCGGTTACTTGAGATGCCACAGTGGAATTCGACATGGACACTCGACAAAGAATGCCACTTAAAACATTCACCTTGTTTTTCTTTTTGCTTTGTTACTTATGAAGGGAACCATTCTCCGGATTGATGGACGTTACCGTAATGGCCTCCTCTTCAATGTTTTCTTTTCTATTTCTGAGGAATGATGTCTTGGTAGATTAGGTTTCTGAATTTTCTGAACAGAAGTGGCTCCTCAGTATGGTTATTAAATAATGAATGTTGATAATTAATGTATGTAATTCTCATCTTTCCAAAAACATACTAGTTTGCAGGTAGCTGCGGGTAACGGTACCGTAAAATATCTATCTTAATCAAGGGAGTCTGTGTTAACTACAATACGATTAGAGGCAACTGATATTAAATATTGTAAAAGGCGTAATTCGTAAAATAGAAGAAATAATTTAATACAAGAAAAAACATAAACAAAAAGTTCTTATTAACTCGATTTTTTACATTCTTCATACTACGGAATCACGTTATAGATACAGTAACTATGTACCATAAAGTATGTAAATTGGAAGTTTTTTAACATGCTGAAAATATACTTTTGTTTTTAACTCTATATATTTATTCTTAAATGAAAGAATGAGAGCAATACTAAATTTAAAACTAAAACGTGACTTTTGGTTCCTGACTCCTGAAACGTGACTCCTTGTTCTTGTATTCGTAACATATGCCATTCCTTACTTTTCCATTACTTTTCATTAAATTACTTTTCAGTAAATGAATTACATTTTATTGATCCAAAGATGTGTTGTATGTCATGTGTAGTACCCAAGTCTACTCCTGATTTACGAGTTTTCATCCGAAGTAGAGACGATAGCTTTCTTTATCAAAGGTGTGTTTGGACGCTGGTATTTTAATGTTACGTGCCCACAAATATAGTAGAAAATATTTGCATTATTCGCGTTGCGAGACATCCTGTCCATAACAAGCTAAAGTATACTTACCAGACTGTTCACAATGACAAGATACACTATTGCGCAATAGACGAATGGCAGAGAGCGTGCCCGCTTCAAAATTACGGAGAACGTTTGCATGTGTAACCGCCTACATCTTTGGAACAGAAGACATGAAATATTCGTGCCCAGCATCCTCAAAATAACTAAAAATTGATTTCTTCCGATTTCCATTTTGCACATCCTTAATAGTAACGTCGAAATGATGGTTTAAACAAGAAAGCAGCTATTGGAAATTTTCTCGACAGTCGAGGCTTTTATGACTAGACAATTCTCTCATATGAGACTTATCGAGTTGCTGTTAAAAACATTACATTAATAATCCCAAAACAAATTCAGAAGATTATGAAAGATTTGTTCTATCCGACAAGTTTAGCCAGAAGATAAGCGTAATTCTTTCCCTTCCCTGTGACCAAATATTGGACTTTCTCGCGATAAAAATTTCACTTCAGTAATGGAGGAAGAAACCAGTGAATTGATTTCAGATCCATCTCTGAAGAGTGGAATAAACAGCCAAAAAATTCCAGATCATGAAAAGCATACAACACGGGTTTAAACTCCCACAATATGAGCACAATCAATAACGCGTAGCCGGTCTCGACGCAGTGGATTGGAACAGTTTCCAATTACGAGGAGTCCAGTACTGCGAGTTCGAGTCCCGTGTAAAGCACCAGTAATTTCACCCAAGTGTTTGTGACTTAGTTGGCTTCTCGCGCCATCATACACCGCATCTAAATCATCATCCCATCCATAATCATTCATTTCTCAACATCATAGGATAACCCTAATATCTTTCGTTCAAGGGAAGGCAATTGAGAAACACTACTGTTTATTTATTTATTTATTTATTTATTTATTTAACGTCAAAAAAAACAGTTAAAACTGCGTATGACGTGCCATGGGGAAAAGTGAATTGTGTGCACATTTTGAAAATTCTGTGATCCCTACACTAACTCATATACTACTTGAATTTTGAATTTAAAAAAATCTCCCATGTAATAAAATCTATTTTCAAGGATAAATAAGCAATAAAATTTGGACTCTTATCCACGGTGTCCACTGTAATCATCTGCTCAGGAAAGGGAAGGACAGAAAGACGCAATGGCTTCTTTCGCTCCCCTTGCACTCATCACACACAATTACTTGAAGCTCCGGCTTCTGGGACGCTGAATAACACAACTTCTGACTCGCAACTCGGGACTACGACACAAGTAACATCTCGCAAACTGTTTCGCCGCGCGTGCGCGCAGGTGTTCAAATTTCGCTCGCCTGGCGAGTCTGGGAAGATGGCGCGGGCGGGCGCGCGGGCGGGCGGGCGGGCGGGCGGGCTGGCTGGCTCTCTGGCGGTATTGTTCGCAGGTACGTGCAGAGGACGGGCAGGCGCGCGCAGCCAGGCGGCAGAACGCAGCGTTCCGGCCCTGGCTTTTGATCTCGCCGGCGCAGGCGCCGAGTTGCTGCAGAAATCGCCCGAGGACAGCCGCACTTTGCAGACATATTACGTAACGTCACGCCTCGCTGCTTCCGCGCGGCGCGGAACGCCAGCGTGTCGCGCTCCTCTGCACGTTTCAAATATGCATCGCAATATGGAGGTCGTTCCCACCGGGGCGCTTTGCCGTTCTGCCCAAGAGGAGGAGCGAGTCCCAGCGTTTCGTCGGAAGCGTGATCGACGGTGCTCGGTAAAAATCATCGTTTTTACAGACGTGCGATAATTAATCCGACGCTTGCAGTACCCGGAGCAGAAGTTTGAACAACAGAGAGCAGGTTCGAATCCTGTGTAATGCACATGGGTAGGTGTGTACCGAATGCGTGCCTAAAGCCTGAGGGGGAGAGGCAACTACATTTCTGGACCCCCTTTTTCATTGATTTTTTTATATATGACATGTTTTACTAGTAAATAAATCTTACAAGTGAAAAGAAATTATAACTTGAATGATGCAATTAATAAGTAGATTTGAATTTATGTTGAAAACTATTACCAGATGGCTTGGAGGGCCTCTTCCCCTAACGCCATTTAACAATTCCCCAAATTGTCAGGATAAATGGCGAAAATCATACATTGGAAAAATTGTAACTGTTTCAATGTTTTTGAATTTTTCCAGAGTTTGTGGGTTTCTAACGAAATCATAGACTCCCCTCAGAAGGCCGGAAACTGCATAATTATCTTTTGATTTATGCAAGCATTGAAAATTAGTAACATGGATTTGTAAACAAAATGTCTTCATTTTATTCAAAAGACTAAAGATCCCCGTTAATGACCAATTATATGACACTTCAGTACCTCTTTAACATTTACGGGAGATGGGCATGTTTAAATGTATTCTTATGAGCAGTGCGCACGCACGCCCGGCGCCGCAGACTCGCTCCTCGCGGAGCCACCGCAAACTATTTTTCTGGACGTAACCTAACTTCTTTTAGGCCGTTATCCAGCCGACAGCCGGTTACCCTTTATGCTCGATGGGATGCATATTCGACCATACACTAGACACCAACACACTTGCGGGCTTCCATGATCTGGGGTCAGCAGAACGTGGGGGCCTCCGTGACAACACACATGAGAAACCATGCCCAAGGTGGGTTTCGAACCCGTGACCCTTCGGACCGAAGCGCTGTGTCGGTACACGCTCTTAGCCACCGGCTCTTAGTTGGCATTTTTATTTTGTACTTCTCTAAAAATTAAATTTAAATCAAATACTACACACATGGTAAAGATACTTCGTGTTGTATAATAAATTACTAAAACCTTCCTTCCTAGATTTCCTTCACGCTTAGTCAATAAAAAAACAGGTATTTCCAAACCTGTACAATTCTAAGAAATTTTCTGAGCAATTTAGTATCGAAGGCAGTGCGAGGTTCAACTGCTCTACAAACTATGCGGGGTTTGATAATAACATTATAAGGACATCTAATTATTACAATTATACATTACACAATGACGTTTCAGTAACCGTGGTTTCTCCTATCAACACCAGGCAAATGCCGGAGCAGTACCCTAACAAACGGGCCACGGACCGCGCGCGATCTTCCCTTCCTCTTCCTTGTCCTATTCTCTCCCCTTACACACACACTTACACTAACATTCACTACACTACCACATATTCCGGGAGACCTGTCGGGAGCTTAGAGCTTGTCCCGGCTGGAGCGGTGCCCCGCTGGTGGGAGAGTCCTGGTTAGGGAGAAACCCCGCTAGCCGACGGTAGGTCGGCGTCGGATCTCGCCATCCAACGGGGGAAGATCACCGCCATCTCCTGAGGAAAACATGCACTAAATTTACGGGACTAATGACCTAAGCTGTTGTCAAGCCTGGAATCATTAGCAACCAACCAACCAACCAACCAACCAATCAGTAACCTATGTGATTAAAATAAACTGAAAACTAAATAACCATGTTCAATTCAGATTTCAGTTTACATTTCGGATTACATTCAAATTCAGATGCGAAAATGAAGAAAACCTACAATGTCTCTCAGTCGCAGGATTCAATGTGTTCGGTATGGTTAGTATCACATTTATTCACCATAAATGCTATTACATTGTTTACCAGACATAGTTCAATTTGCAAATCAGGATGAAGCAATTACTATTCATAGTTTCATTTATTACGATTCTGCAAACACACACGCACATAAACATTTATAAACTTAAAGGTAAATTATTCAATGACGGTATGATTTTTTTAGTGTTCATAACGATTTACAATCGTTGCAGAAAATATCACTAAAATAATGCCCAACGCCAATAATATTTCAAGTGTAATATGAAAAGTTAAAAAAAAATTTTTTTCTCGCCATTCGCGAAACCGATCAAGATCGTAAAACACACACACAAACACACACACACACACACACACGCGCCACTCTAATTCGAATGACACGACGAATTTCATCCACGATAATTACGGAAAATTACTCCAAGTTCTAAAACAATATTCATGGTCTGCGAGCATATCCCGACCTACTGTTTGCGACGTCAAACTCACGCATTCAAAATTAATCTGATGGAGGAACAACTACGCACAATGAACCCCGTCTTCCACTAATATTTGCCGGGCTAACAAAATGAGGTCCTGCTGCTCGGAGCCAGGCTAGTATGCCCACGCTCTGCCACATTCTGGTAGTATAACTCAGCCGTACTGCCAGGTTTGTAAACATAAACCACATTGTACGCATTTCATGAAATTTCACGTATCTAAATATATATGAATGTAGCGTGCTAGCTTTTGATACGAAGGAGACCTGTCTGACATGAATGTAGCTAATGGAGATTGGAGATTCACAGGAAGTTCTCATAATTAGTCGAGCAAATACTCGTACTATCTCAAGTTTTTGTCGACGACTCTCTGAATTGTATTAATATCATGGTATTTATTACTCACGCTGCTGTGCAGTTTACACCACTGTCGATAGTGCATAGGTTTCTTATACAGACGTTCCGAAATATGCATACACAAATTAATTCCAAAACATAATCCAAAATACCAAACCGAAATTGTAACAATGACTGATAAATTGTAGTGATCGGTGAAGAAATTAGAACAATATTTTAACAATAATTATCTGTAAGTTATGCATAGATTCGATGTACTTTTAATATATCAAAAATGCTATTTCAACAAATTGGCTGCTTTATAATCGAGATCTAAAACAGTATTACGAAAGTGCTAGATGTAGAAGTCTGTTAAATGTTTCATTACAATTCGGGCAAGGAAGAACATCATTTTAATTTCTCGTACCAAAGAACGCAACCTAAAATGATTAATCCTCGAAAAAGGTATTGGAAGACCTAGTTTCCTTTTCTATTTTTACCTATTCTGAATCTAGATTTAGTTTATGTTTTGTACGCTTCTATACAATAAACTTATGACAACGCTATTTGGCTGTGCATCAATTCGCTTGTCATTGCACAAGAACTTATTTGGACATTCTGTGTGATATTTTAAAGACGACGCGGGAGTTGAAGCAAATTTTTAGTGCCACCCCCTGGTAAAGCTGCTATTTTGTCGTGAGGGCCAAATTAATTGGACAAACAATTCCTCACATATTAATGTTATTCGTAAAGAACAACATGCATAGATAGTTCTTTTCAAATTAATTGTTCCGTTTATCCTCATTACATTAATGCACTCATTAAAAAAATAGAAAAAAGGGAAAGTGAGAAACATTGATATTAGTTTTAGTCTTCTGTTGTAGTTAAAATGTACAATCAAAAAATCTTCAATTCATTGTCAATACTATTTCTTCCAACTCGTTCACAGAAACACTTCTTAAAGAACCAGGGTCGTGCGTTGAAACCTGCCATGTGAAAAATGTTTATGGGATTCGCCTCCCAATATAATAAACTACAGGAAAAGACGCATCATCCAAGACAGTATCAACCACTGTGACTAGAAACGCTCGGAGATTTATGAAGGCGGCGTCATGAAAAGAAATGGGGAGACGAGGCACACCGAGGAGACGCTTGCGGGCGGCTTCGACGCCGGGAACTCGAGGCAAACGTGGCTGAGGCGCAAACGGCGGGGTGGAAAGGCGGGGAGATAACCGGCCGGCGGGAACGGCCCATGTGGTCGGCTGCCCCGATGGCGCCGTGCGATAGCTCCTACGATGGAATCAGCTACTCAAAAAGCGCGGGCGGCAGTGTTGGCGGCAGAGCGGTGGCGATGAAAATGGGGGTGACGGTGGCGGTGAGGGTGATAGTGAGGATGATGGGAGCAGTGTGTGTGATAGCGGTGAAGGTGGCAATGGTGTGGGAGGTGGCAGTTGGGGTGGAGGTGAAATGGGGTGGCGGTACAGATAGTAATAAGAGTGGTGGTAGCAGCGGCGGTAGTTAGTAAGGTGGCAGTGGGGGGTGGAGGAAGGGGGCGGAGGAGGTGACATTGTTAGTGGCGAAGATGATAGCGACAGCGGGAGCGATGCTAAGACTGCCGGTGGTGGTGGTGCTGGTGCTGGTGGTGGTGGTGGTGGTGGTGGTGGTGGTGGTGGTGGTGGTGGTGGTGGTGGTGGTGGTGGTGGTGGCGGTGATGACGATCAAAGTGACGGCGGTAGCGATGGCGTTGGTGGTGACAGAGTTTGTGGCGGCGGAGACGGGGGTGGTGGAGGCGGCGGAGAAGCGGGCGGCGTGGAGGAATGGGGCGATTGGGGATGGCAGACTCGCGGGGCAGCGGGGGCGGCGGCGAAGCTGGTGACTGTGGTGGCGATGACCTCCGGGAGAGCAAGTGCGCGACCCAGGCGTACTCGGATAGAATATTAAGTCTCTCGCAGCACTTTAGCCAATACCACTCGGAGGTGAAAGAAACTTGCGATGTTTTTTTTTTTGTGTTTTTTATAATACCCATACAACGATATTGATGTGCGAGTACCAAACTCGGACCCCGAGGGTAGGCTAGGGAAGCGGCTTAGGCGATTATGGTTTTCTTTTCCGTGGGCAGATGATCACAGAGGTCGTCCGCCATAAACTTCCACTGTATAATTGTTTATTTTGCAGTCACAAAATACAAGTGGCATGCTAGCGGCAGCCGGGCTGGGTGAGGATCAGAAGCACCTGGGCGTCGCCTCTGTCCTCTTTCCCCCACCTTGACATCTCTTTTAATTTAATCTACATACAAGTCTAGCTAGATGGGGAAGTCAATGATATTAGGACAAGCTGGCCTAGTCCGCCTCTTCCACTGTATGGATAACGACTGTATGGACTGATGAGAGAGAATAGAGAGGATGATTATTCAGATGTGATACGTAGTGGTATGACCCGCAAGTAACGCCACCATCACACAAAGGAAAAATCGGATCTCAAACTCGTAACCTTTGGCTCCACCGTATTCGTGAACGCTGTATACGAGGACACTGCTCCTTGTTCCTGTGTCAGTGACTTAGACACAAGAATTCTGCAATTGAAGGGCTAAGTAGAACAAGGGGGCTATGCTACATTTTTTGTGAAATTGAGTTATTAGCATTATATAAAACGTGAAATAGTATTTTTTTGTGTAATATGTTATTTAATACCAGTATGGACTTATATGCCAGTATATTGTGTTTCAGAGTTTAAAAGTGTACTGAGTAATCTAACGTAAGCAGGGTTCAGGTAGAACCATCAATGTCTCAGAACTACGCAAATATGGGATAGCCCCTTGTTCTACTGAGCCCTTCAATTGAAAGGCAAAAGAACATGTGTGTTGCAGAATATATTGTACAATATACTACATTAATATGTATAATATATATTAATAATTTTATTTGATATCGAATAACGTGCAAGTGTTAGAATTCAATAATTATTTCCCACAAAATGTAGAATATATTTAAACATGAGCCTAATGTTTCTTGGTTTACAAATTGTGTGTATTAAGAGAGAATCAACTTGAAATGAAAACAAGAGCTGACATTTAATGTGCGTATATACTTCTAATTTCGGTAATGGGATACAACTGTTTCAGAACTATAGACCCTAGAGCCTAGCTGGCTTTCTACATGCGAATGGAAATATTCTCAAGAAAAACGAATTTTTTTCAGACTGTCAACATGGATTTAGAAAATCAAAGTGCCTTGTTTTATTTTATTTTATTAAAGATGTTTTATACAGTTTTTGCTTTTTTGACGATAAATAAAGAAATAAAGGCTGCGAGATATCTCGTTCGCTAGGTGAAAAACTCAAAAACAATAAATTATATGAAAGTTTTACTCGTAGGTTTGAAAATAGTAATTAGAAAGAACGTGCAAGCAGTCTCTTCAATCGTTGTTCACTGCCCTTCCGCTTGATAATATGTCTTATGCTCTTCAATCAATGGAGAAATATTCCGTAATAAAACGCAGTGTAATTCAGTGGTTTAAACAGTGTTGTCTTTCAATGTATTGTGTTTTCCTCATGCGGCTGATACGGCAAGAAATATTTATGCTTTCTAACTCTGAAAGAGCAAAACATTCACGTAAAAAATATAATGAAGTGCCAATTATCCCATGCGCAGCAGTTTGTGTGTATGTGTGTGTGTGTGAGTGCGTGCGTACGAGTGTGTGTGTATGTGTGTGAAATACTTGTACATTATAGTTGTGATTGTACACTTAAGTTAATAATCCAATGAAGATGTAAGAAGTTTACAGTACATAAAAAAATATATTCCATACCATTCTACCTCTATTTTACCATATCAACTGCTACCGTAATCACAAGGTAATAAGAGAAAGTCAGGAATACATTTCCTGTTGAACAGTTTTATTAAAATACATTTTCATCTCTATATTGACACATCGATATATTACGATTTCAGAGATTTCGTAATACGGAGTCATCACAGTGCTACAGGAAATGAACTCAAACCCATGATAAAGTTTGTGACTGACTCAGTATTTTGGAGAGCAAAGGATCAGAGAGTGAAAGCCCTTTAGAATCGTCGATATTTCGTAATTAGTGCACATTAGCAGTGGAACACGGCCCACACAACGTTGATGCTTCACAAGCAAAAGCTGAAAAGCTCGCAGTTAATGAGGTGTATTAGAAATCCCCGTTAAATCCACGAAAACGATGAAATTCCCGACTGGAGTTTAATTTAAATGTCATTTTACCGGTTTCGCAGGCCAATAATGTTAAAAACGGCGTAAAAAACAGACAACACGAATACAACGGAAAAACTCATACTAGGTTTGTTAATTGAATTACCGCGTTACGAATCCGAGTCGAGCAGGTTTACCATCCGACGCATTTGCCTCGGAATGAAAAACGCAATTAAAATTTAGACTTCGGTTTCCGAGGAACCCCTGCATACTCTCCTGGAAGAGAAACGAAGCAGGAAATGCCAAGTTTCGACAACAGCGCGCGTTGTTAGGGCAACTTGCGGCTTCTGTGAAGTTCGGACTGAGAATATGTGCTGGGAATAATGTTGGAGAGGGGGTGAAGGAAAGGGAAGAGAAGCGCGAGCGGAGAAGAAAGTTGGAGTGGGGTTGGGTGGGGTGGGGTGGGGTGGCGTACAAGCATAGACTAAAGAGGTATATAATTCTGTACTCTATGGTACGAGAGATCGGGGCGGGCAGAAGGAAGGATGGAGCGAGAGCTGAAACGAGACGGAGAAGAACAAGAAACGCACAAAGTTGGGTTGAGAATATGTTTGGAGCCTAAGACATGCGAATGCGAAGTGTTGTAGAAAATATTCAAATTTACATTCAAAATACATTCAAATGTAGAAAATAAACAAATTGAATTCAATATAAGAAATAAAATTGAAAGACGTAGAATACCAAATATTTAGAATAACATGGAGAATACATATTAAATAAAAATACAACTGACAGTGTAACTCATTACTAGCCTCGATCAAATGCACATATCATATGTAATTAACCAGATAAATATAAACTTCAAGGTTACAAATTCCAAAAATATAGGTTAAATTCGTATTATTCACGTGTTCATTCCTTATCCACACCCATCCCCATCCCTCCCCCCCCGCACTGCACTGCACTGCACTGCACTGCACTGCACTGCACTGCACTGCGCATGACTTCGATACCCAATATTTTCTGCATTAAAGGCAAAAATAAGCAGTAGACTCATATGTCCGCACTTTTATTTGCCTTTCCTTTACCTGAAGCAAGTCACTGTACTTCATTGCATTGCTCTGAAGACTTACGCTCTTGACCTTCGAACACGAACCTTGCATGCTCCTCCGGAGGTTAACTAGAATTTCTGTAGATAAATTGCTTCAGCAAACAATGGTCATATTTCCAAAGTTGAATTTTCCTATATCATTTCTTTGTTTTCTGCACTTTTTGTGTGTGAGATTACCTCTACTTAAGTAACACGTCATTTCATATGATAGCTATCCATGCTAGTTGCTTGGCGTACTACTGGTGGCTTTCTACCAATTACAGACTTTTGCCCCTATGCTTCTAGTTGGGTATTCGGCAGTTTGTTTCTAGCTCGACTTCATGCTTTAATCTGACCTTTCCTAAAATAATTCCAGCACGCCATTACGTATTCCTTTATGGAAAGTGCCAAGGAAGTGCATGCCTGAATTTTCGAGATACAGTAAACTTTCTTAAATGGAGACAGATCATGATGTAAGGTATTTTGAAATTCTCATTTCGATTATAATTTTTCGATTATACAGTTAGAGGTTAGGAAATTTAAATAATAAAAAATGTTTTTAGCAAACTATGTTGTATAGATGTAAAGATTCGGCGATGCTAAAAGGATTTATGACCATTAATTTAGCAATAATTAATAAATTATCTAATTTCTTTCTGATGTGCGGACCTGCATTCAAGCAGTTTGACAAAAAGAGTTTTGCAAGAGTTGAATGAAATTTTGGAATTTACGTAAAAAAACATACTATTCTAATTCTATACAACCGTTACATACTGGAAAGTTGTATGATGCAGCACTTCTAATTTACATTGCGATAGATATGACGCAAACTGACTACAACCGCAGTATTATCTCTCACATTTCATATCTACAAACGTTTATGTGCCGGTTTCATTCATCCGTCCGTTTCGGTTGGCAAACTTACAATTGCGAGGATAAGTCCCAAATCCTTGAATACTGCGTAAGCAGCACTTCGCATACCCATCAACATAATTAAACACGTTTTACCGACTTATTCCTCGATTTCATCAGTTTAAGCTATGTATTTCTTGGCTTTTGATATTCAAAAGATAACTGAACGTCTAGGAGGAAAACACTGTCCACAAGTTTCCGCCCTTTAACTGAATTATCACGGTACGAATTCCCGTCAGGAAGTTTCATCGCCCACCGCGTCTGCTGCGGAGTGAAAAACGTGTTTATAATTCAGTCATCGATTCCAGAAGAACTCAATTTTGTCTCGAACCTAAGAGAGTGAGCACGCGAGAATTCAATAGCTCCACAGCACGATATTCCTGAACAACCTCAAGTGGCTGGAGATGGGTGGGAGGAACGGGACGAGGAAAATGGAAAACACGCGTCTGTCTCACTCACATTGAAAGAAATCATAGCAATGGCGTCCAGAATAACTGGAGTAATGCACTTTGATATTTGATAAATTCCTTTATTTTGCTTTTTCAATAATATTTCAAGTAAAACTTCGCGAGACACACTGAAGCCCATGCAGCCGTATATTCGATGACAATCTTAATTTATTACCTTCATACCACAGCAGAAATAATGGCCAAACGAATGAGGGAGGAGTGTGAAATAAAGATCAAACACGATGAAATTAGCCAGAATAAGTCAAACAATCTGTCTGAGATATTATCAAAAATTCATTTTGACCGTTCCGCGTCACAAAATGTTGAAGATTAATGTACTAATTCGAAAAAAAAAAATTTTTTACACCTCTAAAGGTGTATGTCGAATTGAAGGTTTTGACAGTATAGTATGCAACGATGTAATTGGGTGAATTTATACGAAAAGTTTTCATTGATTTGACTGTGAGACCTATGAGTTTTAATGTTCAAATGAACTTAAAATACCCTTATTTTATCCGAATGACTTCTTGAGACTTGGTTGTAGTAGTGAGTGGGACTACGCTTCTTCAAAAATATTGTCTGCCAACCACCAAAATCTTGCGTGTATCAATTCCCCAGGTACGTAAGCACAAGCTGTCGGTGCAAGTTAAAGCCACTGAAGGACCCGCTAGCGGCCAGCGGGAGGCGGGCGGCGGATGGTGTAGGGCGAAGGAGGGAGGGCGGAGGGGGACGAGGAGGGCGCGGGTCGCGTGACCACCGGAAGCGCGTCCCATCCATCATGCAGCAGCAACATCGCCGTCGGCGGCAGTGGCGGCGCAGGCGTGGGTGGCGGTTGCGTTGTAAAGTACAGTATCTCCAGTTGTGATGGGTGGTGACGGCAACGGTGGTTTCAGAGGCAGTGTCAGAGTCAGAGTCGATCGCGGTGGCGGTATCGGTGACGGTATCGGTGACGGTATCGGTGACGGTATCGGTGACGGTATCGGTGACGGTATCGGTGACGGTATCGGTGACGGTATCGGTGACGGTATCGGTGACGGTATCGGTGACGGTATCGGTGACGGTATCGGTGACGGTGTCGGTGACGGTATCGGTGACGGTATCGGTGACGGTATCGGTGACGGTATCGGGGACGGTATCGGTGAAGGTATCGGTGACGGTATCGGTGACGGTATCGGTGACGGTATCGGTGACGGTATCGGTGACGGTATCGGTGACGGTATCGGTAACGGTATCGGTGACGGTATCGGTGACGGTATCGGTACAAAATTAGTAATGTCCATTTCCCTTCGTTTTGATAGTATATAGTCTTCATCAATAATGGCATTCACTATAAAGTGGTAATAGAATTAACATTACAGTGGAAAGGTTCCATTCTTAAATTTCAAAGAATAATTTCAGGACATCATGTGAATATTTGAACGTTTCTAGATAATATTCTAAATGAACAATATAAAACTGAAGAAATCATTACTTAAATCTGGCGCGGGAGAAATTAATGAAATTAATTTCTTAATGAAATTAATTTCCCATATTTCATTTCAAGGAATACAGTATGTGAGACTGCAGTGCCTCTGACCTAGAAATCCTAGCGTTCGAATCCCGACGTTGGCGGGATTTTCGACACTGCCTCGACAGCTAGTTCGAATTCATTCGCTGTCTGTAGGAAAATTCTAATAGCCGGCTGCTCTGATCGGTAGTTTTCCGCGGTTTTTCCGATCAATACCAGGTGAATGTTGGACAAGTACCCTAACAAACTGGGCAAGGACCGCACGCGATTTTTCGTTCTTTTACCTCCTATCCTCGCCCCTTACTTGCACACACATGCCCTACACTACCATACATGCCGGGAAACCAGTCTGGAGATTAGTTCTCGTCCCGGCTGGGGCGGTGTCCCGTTGTTAGAGGATACGTAGTTCGGGAAAACCTCGCTAGCCAACAGGTAGGTCGGCGCCCGCTGTCACCATCCAGTCGGGGAGATCACAACCCCCTCCAGAGGAGAGACATGCACTACCATTCCGGGACAAATGAACTTCGTTGACGCTCCTGGAATCATCAATCAACCAATCAGAGTCCGACAACACGAGTTTTCCTATTGAAAGGTCGACACTTTTCGAACAAAATCACATTACGTTCTCTATACGAGAAAGTAAGAACTCCGTAAAACCGGGTTTAGACGTTACAATAAAACGTAACGATTTGTCTGCAACGACAAGATGCAACGTTTTGTCGAAAATCGGGAGTGCCGTTCACACCTTACGTCTTTTCACTCCAACCCGGCTTCTCCAACATCAGTAGTCTAGCTTTGTGTTTTGTAGCGTTGTCTTTTGTGTGTTGTATCACGCAATGGAGGAGATACGTTTGTGGTATTTTTATGCTTTTTGCCTTGCAACAAGAGTAAAAAAGGAAAGAAAACCTAGAACAAAGTGGTGTCGAAGTTGGCTACTCAAAAAGAAGTTAAGAGCTTCTATATATATATATATATATATATATATATATATATATATATATATATATATATATATAATAAGATTAATTAAACTTATTATTATTATTAAAAAAATTTTGTTCGTTTTTGGCGACTTTTTTATTTATTATATTTAATAAATAAAAAAAGTCCCCAAAAACGAACAAAAAAATTTTTCAGGCATATCTGGGTTAATGAAAAAATTAAAAAGTAGACCGCACTGCTCTTAGTAGACCGTACAACAACAAAAGTGAGGTTAGATTGCAACGATAAAATGGAGTCACCGTTTACACGCACGGACTTGTCGCTACGATCTAGAGAAATTTATTGAAACTCGCACCAACCTTCAACCAGGCTCCAATTCCGACAAAACGTAACGACCTCTAGTTTACACGTTCCGTCTTGCATGCAACGTTTTGTCGATGCAGGCAAATCGCTATGTTTTATTGTATCGTGTAAACCCGGCTTAACGGATCCCCTAGCATCTGTCTGGCGGGCTCGTGGCAGCGCCGCGGCACGGCGGAGGCGCCGTCAGCACCTCTTCTCTCAGCCGCCCTCCCGCCCCGCCCCTTCCCCCGCCCTCCCGCGCCGGGCCGGCGTCTCCGGTCCCGCCGGCCTCGCGGCGCGGCGCCGCCAATTTCCGGCGAGGCGATTTCCGCCGCGGCGGCGGATGCCGCGTGGGCGTCCAGCCCACCCGTCTGCCCTCGGCGCCTCCTCTACTCCCTGTTGCACTCCAGTGAAGCTGCCTCGGCAACAAATATCCATGTTCAAATTGAAAACATGAAGAACCGTCGCTCCCAAACCATTGGTGTTTCTAGGCATTCAGGTTTTTAAAACTAGTTTAGTATCATTTAACATTATTATTATTATTATTATTATTATTATTATTATTATTATTATAGCGGGGAGAGTTTAAACGTGTGATTAAAGCTGTGGACCTGTTTATTAATATAAAATTAAAGAGTTACTAAACGAACTGAAAAATTGGAGCAATTTAACAAAGCATAATAGCATCAGATTGAATTTTAAAAAAATAGCTTACATTTCTCCGCGAAAACCATTAATTTAGTTTCCACCCTTTGTCTCTTTGGTCTGAAAGACTGATCCATTTGAAAAGTACAACACTTTTGTAATTTTTTTATACGAAAATAAAACACCGACAACGTAAAATTGACAATTAAAGAATTGGCGTTGAAAAACCTGTTTCAACAAATGGATGATAAAAAGGTGGATGCATGAAAAAACTCCACATCGATGTCGCATCCCTCCTGCACTTCTGGCCTGTTGGCGAAGGACGGCGCCCCAACTCAACGCAGCGTCACAGCATAGGTACTTCACAGAAAAAAAGTAGAGGGCGGCTCCTATGACCTTCAGTGAGCCACGGTCCAGCGCGGACCGACATCTTGAAATTGTGCAAAGGAACCGCAAGAGTCAGCTCAAACGCGTATTCTCAAAAACGGCTCCAAATTTTTCTTCTAACTTTTCCTACAGGTAGTGCTAATTGCACTGTTTATTAGGAAATAAAATTCATTTTCGTGTATTATTTTCTCCCCAAAAATGACACAAATGTAACTTTTTTAAATATCTCTAACGCCATTAATATGCACATTTCCAACAATTTGTAAACACTATTGCATTTGCGAGTTAAAGTATTTTAAATTACTTCAAATAAAGTTTACTGAAAACTCAAACATTTTCTGTGAAGAGCACCATTAATTTCACATTTTTGTGACGCTTAAACGATATTTTCTTAAAAATTCTTCTAATTCTTTTTATGAAAATTGTCATTTAGGAAAACGTTTTACTCTTCTTTAATATTCTTAAAGTAATATTTCGGTTCTACTATTAGGAAATCGAAGAATTGAAAAAATTCAAAAAAATTGTCTTTGGGCGGAGATAGCTGGCAGCTGGCTAGAGTATGTTGTAAGTCCGATAAACTAGCCGAGACCAAAGAAAATAGAAAACGAATAAACAAGAAAGTCTGTGCTATTCTGTAACACTACTAGTCGTGTATTTATAATTTGTTTACCTTTTATCTTTATTTTTATTAATATTTGCCTATATGCGATTTTAATATTTGCCTAGACGAAGCAAATGGCCCCTCGGGTTGCGTATGTTTTTGCTAGTTATACACACACCAAAAACGAGTAAAATGGAACTAAAAGCACCTTCACCACCATTCATCATCCAACAAATGCCGAGTCGTAAAGCTGTTTACACGCTTTCAATATGGCGACCATGCGCATCATATCGGCGCACGGATTGTGGGTAGCTTTCCTTGCTGTGTAGTACCTATTCTGTGGCAACGTATTCGGCAAGCGCCGTCCGTTGAGAAAGCCCATCGCTGGGCTTCTGGTTTTTGATTCCTCCACTGTAGCAGATGCCTACTTAACCTTTCGCTCGATGAAGCCCGGTGTCGTCCAAACTTTATTTTCTAGTCCACATTTTCCCTCCGACCCTTCCCATCTGTGTGTGTTTTCTTCCGGCATTTTCATCCCCGGCCATCCCTTCACGATTCGTTCACAATTTTTCCCCCATTGTTTCCCGCTCTCTCTGTCATTTTCGAATTCATCCCTGATGTTCGATGCTAATGATTGCCCCTCCGTTGCTTACGGTGATTCCACGGTGTCCTACCGTCATGCTGCGACTCCGTCACAACCATCTTCATTGTCTCTAATGTCTCCATCATCTTATGGCCGTCCATTATAGTTCACTCCATCCACAAATACTATTTACTGCTTTACAGCCCATTTCCGTTTTCGGCCGCCCACTTCTCGTTCATACATCGCATTCCAACGTTCTCTCTATACTTCCTCCTCTGAATCTGCCGACTTCATTCTTCTACATTCCGTCTTCTTCTGTGCCACTGAGGTACATTTTTTCTTTATCTTACCATTATCTATTCGTCTTCCTTCTCCTCTGGTCCGGAAATCCCACATCTTGCTACAGAACAATTCTTCATCACTAGAATCCAGACATTCATTTTGCATAAAATAGGCAGGCAATAAGGAATTTATTTTTCTTAAAAAGCATGAGAAAAGCATTTATTCTTGCTAAATTTGGGATAAAAAGGCAATCAAAGTATGAAAAATTAGCATTAATATTCACAGTCAATCTAATCACATCATTGAAAACATTCAAAAATATATTTGAACAATGGAATATACATCTGCACTTACGCGGTAACTTTATCTACCTTGATCGGGATGATGAACTTTCGCGGTTTGATTAATTGATTGGTTGGTAATTCCGGGCGTGTCGGCTTCTAAGATCATTAGTTCCGCAAGTGTACTGCATTTTTGTCGCGGGAGGTGGCTGTGATCTTTCCCCGCTGGATAGCGAGATTCGGCGCCGACCTACGTCGTAATCGCGTAAAGCAAGTACACTTTCAGTAACATGCAGCAACACACATATGCCACGGAGTTTTTTTATTCTATAAATACAGGCTAGACCGCAGTGCGCGGTGAGTACTGGCAGCTCTGGCTAAGTCCAGTAGATTTAACATTAGAGATGAGGATTAATCGCCTATTCAAATGAGCGTATTCGAATTGTTCTCGAAGCATCGAGAGCTCACTCGCCTTAGGTGACTCAGAACAACTGATGTCACAGCAGTGCCTCTGACCGGGAGGTCCTAGGGTTCGAGTCCCGATGGCGACTGGATTTTCGACACTAGCTTAATAGTTAGGTCGAATTCAGCCGCTGCCGGGAAGAGAATTTTAGCGTCCAACTGCTTTGATCGATAGTTTTCCTGGAAGTCGCAAAAAAATCAAAATTACTCAAAAAAATGCTTATCTAATATATGACAATATGTATATCATTGAATACGTCTTTTTAAGCTCGTCATGATATACTGAAAGAATATGTATAATTCCATTCGAAAAACAAAGTTACCTCCAATATCTCGTAAAACACAGGTGGTAAATTATAAATAAATACACGTGTCAATTAGCCCCATTCCCTCATGTACTTTCGTGAAAACTGCATTGCAATAACTTGAACCGTTCGAAAGTTACAGGAGGTGCTAAAGTTACGTGATTGACCCTATACACACACACACACACACACACACATATGATAGGCACCACCCCATTGGCGTTGATTCAACATCGCAGTGCAACCACATACATTCTCCATTCCGTCCTCTAATCACCTTTTTGCATTAGTGCCCAGGGCCGCTTTCTGTCTGCCATGCCTTTCCCACACCTCTGCTGAGCTCACGTGAATTCCTTCCGCTGTCGCCTATGGCGCGGCCACTGACTGATGTATCAGACCGGAACATCAGGAGAATAGAACCGGAACCCAAAGTGAAATGAAGTAAATGAACTAATCGAGGACGAGAAATCGGAATTCCATCCCGAAAATATTTTCCGCGTCTGGAAAAAAATAGATCAGCTGCACCAAACCCGAATCGTCGAGGCGAAAATAACAGTGGAGCCATAGCGTCTCAGATCCAACTCCGAGTACCACCTTCAACTGGAGCTCGTACGGGCATACGCTGCCTCCAACAATTCCAGTTTCAAGAACATAAATATTGAAATTTCAAAGGATTATGGTAGTTAATTCGATTTATGCAATTACTTTATAAACAGTTGTTAGAATATTTTAAATAATATCAAGTTCTGATAAATATAGGTCCTCCTAGCGTAGTTTTTAGAATCAACAGAAAGCTAGTAGTCATTGGCATATGACAACCTCACCCATTATTCTGTCGCCATGTCTCACGTTACAGTCTATGCGTTGCTTCTGTAACACCAGTCAAATAATCTGGCCAAAAGCTAGCTCTAAATAAAAAGAAAATAAGTGTAACTTTTACAGGTTATAAAATTGCGCATGGTGACCGACATCAACATTTTTTGTGGATACTTACTAAATAGTTTATTATACAGGCCAAATTCAATCGTCTTGCATTTTAAATTAAAAAAGAAAATCACATCTGCATCTCAACAACTACGTCCTATCGACCGTTCAATCTATATCTTTAGAGTGAGGAAGAAGTGCCTCGTTTTGACAGGCGCAACTTTGAGCATTGCATTTCACTACATTTCACGGCAAGAGCATTAACCGTTAGCCAGGTATCTCCATATTTCTCTGTGTGGAATGCGAGTTTGCAAAATCGCAGTTAACATGCAAACACCCTTATCGAATGCTAACTGAAAAACATTGTAAACATCGATTGTGTCAGAAAAGCAGCAAACTACTCACCAAAGGACAGGCGAAGAAGGCGAGGACTTTCCCGGAAAGGAGATGTCATGAGTCAGATAAGGAAGTGTTGAACTTCCTAAAGAATTCCCGAAGAAACTACGATTCACACGTGACAGTGACATGCTGGAACAATTTACGATGTGGCAAAGAAGCATAGTACTTTCGAGATATATGAGTTCTTAACATTTTTAAAACGAAACAAAATTAATTTTATTTTCATTGTAAAAATTAATTCCTATGGTTTGCTTTAATGACTAGTAAATATTGAGCTGTTTTAAGAGGATGAGGGATTTCATTTGAAATTGTTACAAATCATGAAAAATCAGACTTCTGAAAGTATTAACTAGGGCCTAAAATGTTCTACAATAGTACTTAATTAATTTTTCTTCTGAAATTGTCTAAAGCATTTTTTTTTTTAATTCAACCTTAAAATTTGTATTGTTTCTCTCTCGAACAGAATGGCAGTTTGAGCAGCGATCACAGGCGATTTCAAATTACTAACAAAATGTTTTTCGAGTGTGTAGTCAGCGGTATGCTTTTTGAAAACGATCAAGTTTCACCGTCGTAAGTCGCAAAAAAGGGTATAGAATTCTCGACAAGATATCAAAAAAGTTCCGCAAAAATTCAAAATGTATAAAGAAAAAAAAATTCAAACGCACTTTGCGAGCGAAAGTTGAAAAAATTGAAATACAGTAAGAGTTCTTAAAACTGGTCAAAGAGTTTTAGAATTTCCAAGAAGTTTCAGAAAATATCTCAAAAAATAACCAATATAAAACTACTACATTAGGATCGTAGGTAACTCTAATGAATGTCATTATAAAACTAGAGGTGCTACAACAGCACCTATTTCTCGCATTATTTTCAACTTCTGCAATCTTCAAACATTCAGAGAGATCAACGAAAATGAGACCTGCGTCAGTTTTAAACAACATTTGCTCTATCTGAGAAAAATTAAAGAAAAGTCTTGAGCCATTGCGAGAAAAAATATAAATTGCTTCAAAGAAAAATTGCTCGTAATCTACTGTTTTTAAACAGTGTATATGACCTTATTTATTGATTTTCTTAAAAGAAATTTCATTATGGAAATGATCTCTATCATCGAAATTGCATTTTCGCAATGCTGATTTTTTTTTAAATTTTCGAATATACAGTTTACGAAAAATAGAACCAGTGCCATTTTTATCAGAGTACTTTGCGCTATTAAAGGAAAAAATTAAGGAAAATATTTAGAGCCTTCTTTTGAGGAAATAACTCTTTAAACATTGCCCATATTTCATGCAAGATTACGCAAAAATTAGGAATATTTTCTAAATATTGCACATACCCTTATTAAGATCTGTATTTGACGTACAGATTTTATTGAAGAAATTGCTATCTTAATTTTTGGATGATACCGAAAAAATGAGCTCTGAAATTTTCAAAAATTTGAAATTTCAACGAAAATCTGTGCCATTTTTAAGTGTTGTTTGCTCTAACGTAGGAAAAAATTAATCAAAATATCCGAGCTATTTAATAAATTTGCAAATTTTAAGGCTTTATGAAGGATAGCCCCAAAATTCAAAATATACGTTACAAATTGCAGTGAGTCTTCACAGATCAATCAGGAAAACAAATTTTGAATATATTCGTGTGAATGCGTAGACGATAGCGTTGACCACAGACGGACAGACTGACGTTTTACCGTAAACCAATTTTTCGGTTACCAGGACCCCGAAAATGTGGATTCTGACAACACAACGTGTTATAGGAATTAATTAGTACATGTATAAAAAAGGTTTGCCCAATTTTTTTATATCAGACTCCCACTATACGAGTCGAAAAATGGCCGTTTTTGACGCAGAATTACAATATTTACGCTTAGCTACGAACGTTTACGTGAGGAAGTAAAAAGGAACCTACCGACGAGTTCTAACAAATTATTTTTGCTGTTGAAAGTGGTATTGTTTTGTCGTAATAACCCCTGCCACTCATGAAAACGGAGGTTCGACGTAGGAAGAGACTACGTAATACTTCGTGTCTGTCATTCAAAAATGACAACAATAGAAACAACAAATCCACACACAATTGCTCCATTAATTTCTAATATGTTTATAAAAAAATGGGATTCGTTGCTGAAATCAAAATATTCTCTTTCCAGAATGGCAAGCAAAGTGGTTTTTTTTGTTATCTTTTTTGTACGATGAACCCGGGTTGTTACCATATAATGAGGGCCGAATTCATGTCTCGATCCCGGAGTGCCAGGTAACTCGCAGAGAACCTGCAGGATGGCCCAATTTAATACAAGAGGGTAAGTGCACCAGCACGAGTATCTCCGGTATGCGTAGCTGTGGGTCGGAGAAGTTGTTAGGAGGGAGGACTCAGTAATACATAAACACACATGGATTAACAATCCAAATAGCACTCCCAGAAAGGCACATGCTCATTTAATTATTTGTTTAAATAAAATAACACTGCTTAAAACTAAGGCATTCGCTGTGCATTTGCTGAATTTACTTTTTCCATTTCAGTCTCTGTTCTTTTGTTTACCATTTCACTAATTACACATATTTTTTTTAAAATCCTGCTCATTACTTTGACAACCAAAGTCTTTTGCTCCAAAAACAGCGACAATGTGGTTATTTGTAGAATCACTGTACTTCAAAAAATGGTTTAATTTGGCGCCTCTGACGATGGCAGATGACCTGAATGAGCGCCCACGCGTCCGCAGGTGGAAATCGCCCTGAGAGTCTCTCGGTCGTCTGGGCACAGCGCTGGGATTCGGCGCCCGTGCGCCCGTGCTACGGATGCCAGTAGTTGGTGCAGGGGGACACTGTACAAACTGTAACGGCGCGCGTCGTTCGTATCAAGTACTCCGCCACCACACGTCACTGAAGCGTTGCTCGTAATTTGCTTATTGCGATTATATCTTGTAAACAGCGGTCAGTACATTTTTGAGGCTACGCGCCCGGTTGAGAAAGGTGTTCGCGAATTAATTAAAAAGATTCATTTTATAAGGCAAAAGGTGTCAGAATGACCTAATGTCATCGGCCACTGTAGAAAAATCGAAGTATAAACATGTTTGTAAATCGGATTACTTCATGGTGAATACTTTAAGCATAACAAACCCATAAGTTTTACTTCTGACTTATATAGGAAACAAATAGCGTTAAATGACTCCCGTTTGCATCGTACTTCTTCTTTGGTTTTGCAAAACATTAAGAACAAATGAAGCAATTGGTAGTTGTTTGCCTCTGAGTAGTTGCCACACGGAATGCCTACGTCACAATCAGTGAACAATATTTAGATATTGATTATTCTAAGAAAGGATTACTTTGATAGCTATTGCCTGGCTACTGGTGGCAACAAAATTGCATGTTATGAGAAAGAGCTCGATTCGTTAATGTGTTCGTTTGCACAGTTTTTCGGGCGCGTCAACTACTATATTTATTGGTCCCGTAAGTGCAATGCATTTTTTTATCGTTGGATGTAACTGTGATTTAGCTAATGAAATCCTGCTATCGCCGGGACTCGAACCCTTGGACCTCTCAGCCAAAGGCACAGCAATGAAATGGCTACGATACTACCTCTTGCAATGTCATCGTCCGTTATGACGTTTGTTTGTTTCGCGATCTGTCAAACTGGTCCATTCTTAGTAACTTTTCTATAATTCCAGATGGTTTAAACAAAAATAATGTCTACTCTTTTCTTATTTCTTCACTGACGAGGCTCAGGTCATAGGGTCCTTCCACCTAATCATTGAACATAAAATATAATATTCATATTCATATTTATTCGTAATCCACTTTCATATCACTTCAGACAATTATTAAGGTAAGCTTAAATAAATACCAAAAGCGTTTATTTCATCGCACGTAAACCCATAACTAAGAAAATGTTTTAGGTGGGTTGAAATTGAGAAGGACAAATTTAAAATATAACTTTTACTTTCTACCTTCTCAAACTATGCACTCCATCACGTGATGTGTACGCGATGAGGGAGGGCTCCGTTGCTAAACCTTCGCTTGGCAAGACCTCGTTCGGAATGGGTGTTTGTGCTCCTCGGTTTGTCTATTCAAACCGTTTGGGTAGTTGGTGTTTGTGTTGGTTCATGTTATTTGCTTGTGTTGCACTGTGTCCACCTGCCGGCTCCCCGCCCCAGGAACAGCAGGAAGCGGAGATCTCCACGCTCTCCGGACTCCCAGTCCGATCGACACTGTTCACGTCCCTGCTCAGTCGACGAGAGATTTCACGATATCTCGACGAAATTTCAGGAAAATAATGCAAAAAGCGACAACGTACAATGGAATAGTAAAAATTAACAGTAAACAATAATTTCACCACTCGCGATCCGTTTAGATGCGTTGTATCTCATCATATCACGCTGTATTTCTTTTAAAATTATGTTTGTGATATATAATGTGGCACGAAAATTCTTAAATTAATTGCGCAGTTGACTCATATTCCGCTATCCAGCAATGCAAGGTCAACTTTATTCGAAGTTGTTTTGTTAACTGGTGGTTGAGATTTCTTTTGCATGACGCATACAATATAGGTCATCCGTTCATTCAATTCAAGACCTTCGTGCAAGAACCAGATAATGACCACTTTTTGCGAAAACGAGATTTTCGCATGTACACGAAGCCTATCCAAGCCTCTATCAGCAGACGTTGCCATTTTCGACAATAAGTTCTTAATCCTCTCAGGAAACGTCGAAATTTTCTTTTCTGTTTCTGAGTGCTAAACCAGATAATCGCCGGAGTTATCCACTTCTTGCACTCAAACCTGAGCAGGTCCTGGATGAAAAATGAAGAGCAATGGGAAAGAAATACAGAAAAATGGAAAAAGACAATGAAATCTTTTACTTGCCTAAGATATGCGTTTGCATTGGGTTATGTTAGTTTAATTTGCAAGTACCTCGGTGCTTTTCAGTTAATATTGTATTATTTGTCTAGTGTTTGTATCATATTTCAGACCTGCAAAGTGGTTTACCCACTATTCGGGTGCAATTAAGTTTAAAAAAAATGTGTTTGTAAGTTGGGTTTCTTTTCATGTAAAATCCAATATCTTAACATGTATATGTACAACGAAAGACAAGAAAGATTCAAATGAATCCGAATCAATTCTTAAACATTATGTAGATATACATGTCTCAAAATGTTACGACACTACATGTCTTCAGTGATAATTGGGCCGGGCAAAACAAGAAAATCTCGATGTCCCAATTTTTAAGCTCATTTACTTCATCAGAAACTGTTTTCAAATACATCACTACTTTCCTAACATTGAATATTCAATTATGTCCTGTAAACGAGCCTTTTCTCAAATTGAGAAAATCAAACGGAAAAGGGAATAAGTCTTCGACCCAGAAAAATGGTATGACATGGTAGCATCAGCTTCAGAAATCTTCAGTTGTTAGAGTGAACCAGTATATGCTATTAACGTACAAATACCACCTACAACCATTCTTTAAGAAGGTCATCAAGAATGCTACCGAGTCTCTGAAAATTACTAGATATCGAAATATATGAAGAAAGAGATGTGCCTGTTTTTACTGAGCATAGCGATATTTTCCAAACGTAACTCCAAATGATGCATATTTAAAGGACGACAGCAACTGCCTTAGTTGACTGCATCCAAAGCAAACACTGAGGCACCTCCACTGAATTGTTAAAAGTACAATGATGTGAAACTGTCGCAAAAGTATATTCCGCCTGTGCACATCGACTATTAGAACATTTCTCTCTACAGACAACAAAATCCTAAAAGAGGAATCTGAAACAGACACTGACGTGTCTTACAATAACTAATATTTCTTTGGTGAATAAAATTAATATGATCGGAAATTTCTTCAATAAATTAATTTTTGCATTTTATAACTTTAAAGGTAACATTTGTAAGTATTTTTCAATAAAAGCCTGGAAATAAATCCTTTTATATCCAAGTATTCGTGCGTGAACCCATTCTAGATATTTTGAGTGCAAGAACCAGATATATCAAACACGTGTTTATCTATTTATTACCTATTTCTACTGAATCTATTGTATTTAAAATTCAAGAAAATGTTCACGTTGTTTCCTTCCTTCACCTCACACAAGAACATGTGATGATTTTATTTTTAAAGTAATGTAAAATATTCATTTTTGCCAAAATTTAACTTTTGGTAATCTGGTTTTTGCACTCAAGTCTTCAATTGTTCTTCACAAATCTACAATGGGGCCGGATGGCTCAGAGCGAATACCCAGAAAATCATGCATTATGCGAATCATATTGAATTGGAATTATATTGAATTATTTAACTGAGTTTGTACGCCAATTAAAATGTATTTTGCCAAAGGAATGGAGAATATCTAATATTGTCGCGATTAGTATGTTTGCCATACAACTACATACACAAAAGAACACTCACACACTTATAGACACAAACGCGATTTCAAACACAAAACCACCCAATAATTCTAAATACACTCTAATTCTAAATGGTAAAGCAATTAAATGGCTCCCTACCTCACAACCTGCAAAACACTTAGAACTTTATTTTGACCGACGACTCACATGGAGAGACCATATTACAAATGTAGCAAAAAACACTTTAAGCAAAATGATTCAATTACATCCACTCAATTCAAAAACTCAAAATTAAATACAGAAACATTCCTATCAATATTTAGATATATAATACGACCTTCATTAACATATGCTAGTCCCATTTGGGGAGATGCTGCTCCAATACACAGCCAGAAATTGCAAATTATACACAATAAATTTCTAAGCTGGTCAGTTAATGCACCATGGTTTATAAGAAATGAACAGTTACACAAAAAACTCTCAATTCAAGACATAAAAGCATGGACACTAAAATCTCAAAAAATTTTTACTCATCCTTACACACTAGCCCGGCTTATGGACGTTTTACACTAGGAAAAACATCTTCAATAAATTCAAGAAATAAATTTAAACTTTCAAAAGACTTACTACAACCTCCCTAATTTGACACTATATATAATTAATTTTATGCTATTGCCAATATATTATACCTTTGTATTGTTTTACAAAAATAAAAAACTAATCAATTAAAACAATATGTTAGAGGTCCCTGTAAGGGTATCCCTCAGTATTTATGTACATAAGTTAAATTGTATAATTTAGTTAATGTATATATCAATTGGTTATTATTTGAATTAGTTATATTAATGTATTCAATACCTTGAAAGATTCTGTCTGTAATCGAACAAGGATAAAATAAATTTTAAAAAAGAACACAAAATTGGGAGAGATGCCTCGGGGCATCAATTGCCGTCCCTCTGTCCGGTAGGTTCGAGTCCCGACGGTGGCAAGATTTTCGACACTAGTTTGCCAGTTAGGTCGAATTCAGCCGTTGTCTGGAGGCGAATTCTCGCGGGCGGCTGATCTGATCGGTACTTTCCTTCGTGATCCATATTTGCACTACACTCTTCACTTTACTCGTTCCTTCTTCCTCCTCTTATTCTTCTCTATTTTATTTTCTGTTCCTTTCTCTTTTTCCTTTACATTAGCTTGGCATCTCCATTCCTTTCATTCTTTCTTTCTTTCTTTTACACAACTTTTTAATTGGTTCACACAATCCCAATCTTTCTCTTATATTGTTCACGTCTCCACTCTTATTCCTAACGTTCAACTTTCCAATTCCTTTTGCCACCACTTTTCTTCCTTTTTTGTCTCTTATTTATTGTGTGTTGATAATTTATCCCTAATACTTTTTCTTACACTATTCATCATATTGCCCCTGGTTTCAATGGTATCATTTGTTACATCTTACCTCTGACCTGATCCAGTGAATCATAACCCTGCATCCCTTCTTACTCATCCCTATATCATTAAAAGGTTGTTCCTCTTAGTCCTACCACCTAATTTACATTAACCCATTAATTCCTCCATTTGAAGTATTGAGCTAGTGTACCTTCTGAGATTCTATCTTAACCCGTTTATAAAACAAACAGAACTTTACAAAAATTAATTTAATTTTCTTCAACAAGAAAATAAATAATTTATCATTATATGAGAATATACTAATCAAATTTAATAACCAATCAAGAACATCTTTCGTGCTATTACCAATTGTGGATCATTAATTTGTATATGCATATTAAAATTTTACTACTTATGCCTTAAGAAGAAATTTTCAGTGTTTTTAATTGATGTCCTTTATGTAGTTAGCACTCTCCTACCACTATCATCACCGGCCACCACCACTACCACAATTTCTCAAACAACCAATACACATTATTACAATTAACAATTATATCAATTGCATGTTTACTATATTATCAAAATCCAAATGCTAATGGAAAAAAATTATATTACTACTACACTAGCATACTTTATAATCTGTACTTATTACTAATTATATTCCCTAACTGCTCATTCCAGTTATCCCTAAGAGTTGCCAAAAGACCCAAATGCAAGTAGAAAACTTATAGAGCCCCTTTATTTATTTTTTATCAAAACCATTACAAATTGACATCAAATAAAAATCTTTAAATGATATTACAATCACTTTAAATCGGCTTCCTGTGGCTATTTTATTACTAACCCCAATATAACAGTCATATAATTATAATCTACCATGAAACTGTTCTGTACAACTGCAAAAAAAAGTTGCTTATTATCAATATCAAAGGACATTGTAGATCAATTCCCTCTCCAAGAGTACTCATGTATATGTGAAAAAACTCCTTACAATTGAAACAATCTTTTTCATTTTTTGACACTTCCTATCAATTATAAAATATTTTCTCTACAAAGAATGAAATATACCACTACAAGGAGTCAAAAAGTTGTTCTCAGAACCATCCAACACTAATTTACTTTTATTTACTTATTTACACTCTTATTTTCTTTGTCTTTTTCATCATATTTGAACGTATGACTTACTAATGTATATTCCACAATTACTTTCATGCCAAGCTTACCCATAAGAATGTGTTCAAAGGCAATTTAAGATTCACTTCCAATGTTTGAAGCATTATGTAATTATTATACAATCACTGAAGTAATTCACTGATGTTATAAAATAAATATATCTCAATACAATTTTTAACAAGTCACCACTGTAATGATAGTATTAGTTATGCTCCGGTGAATTAATATTTCCAAATTAGAGGAAGCCTGTCATCATTAATTTTTCTTTCCCTTCTGCTTCAGCTATATTGCTGCATTCACTTATCCTATCTCACTTCTCAATTAACTGTCAAGTACTTACCACTTGTCTTCTTTACTATCACACATAACCAAATTCGCACAAAACCATATGCTGAACTGGAAGCCTCGTAGGGTTTATTTTATTTATTTTTACGTCAAAAACAGTTAAAACTGCGTTTCTCTTCCTTTCATACATGTCTCCACCCTTTTCACTCTTATCTGTTCTGAAAACATACTATTAAAATCACTAGCACTAGCAAACAACAACATAGAACACGTACGAGCTAAGCTCAGTCTTACTTTCAGTCACGATTCTCTAAGCTCCCTGTCACTATCGCTATCATGGAATAAAACTAGATCACGGGTGAAATTTCCTCTGCCGACGCTGCTGCCGTCGTTGCTACTGTCTGGTACCTCCTATCACTTCAGCGTACAAGATATATCCCTCTCTCTCCTCCCTCCCATTCGCTCACCTACAACGCTCTACAACAGCACGTACTTTCTCGCATTAACATCACGTTGACGGTCACGTAATATAATACTGCAATTTCTCAACAACACATCGCAGCCATCACTCCTAAAACGCCTAATCAATCTTACTGCCTGAGGTGCGAACCTGTAATTACATCGGCAGTCAGAAACAGTTGCCATTTCTTACAAATCTACAAAACAAACAAATATGATCACAATTGTAATGATATCCGAAAGACATGAAACAGACAAGTAAGAATACCTTCCACCATAAGCTTGCATCGATAACTTCAAAGAGAGCTCTCAACCATAGCTGAATTACGAAGCTGAAGGAAGTGTATGAACTTGTGAACCCCGCCCACAGGGCCCTCCCACTCGCGCCGCCGGGAAGTAGTTTTTTCTATTGATTAGTTATTCCAGGCGCGTCCACTGCTAAGGTTATTAACCCGCAAGTGTAGTGCATGTTCTTCCCTCGTGAGGTAGCTGTGAGCTTTCCACGCTGAATAGCGAGATCTAACGCCGACCTACCATCGGATAAAGGAGTTTTCACACAACCAGGTATCTCCCACCAGTGGGGCACCGACCCAGCCAGGAGCTGCAAGCTCCCGGCCGATCTTCCGCCACGTGTGGTAGTGTAGTGTATGATAGTATGTGTGTAACTAAGGGGTGAGGATAGGGCAAAGATGAGGAAGGAGAGATTGGGCGCGGTCCGTGACCCGTTTGTTAGGTTACAGCTCCAGCATTCGCCTGGTGTTGATCGCGGAAATCTCAGAAAATCACCTATCACAACAGCCGGCCGCAAGAATTCTCCTCCGGACAGCGACAGAATTCGATCCAGCTAGTGTTGAAAATCCTCCCATCGTCGGGACTGGATCCTCGGACCTCCCGATCATTATATTGATTGATTGATTTTTTTCGTGTTTCCGGGCGCGTCAACTGCTGGTAATTATTCCCGTAAGTGTAGTGCATGTTTCTTCTTGGGAGATGGCTGTGATCTTCCCCCGCTGGATGGGAAGATCCGGCGCCGACCTACCGTCAGCTAGTGGGGTTTCCCCCTAACCAGGCCTCTCCCACCAGCGGGGCACCGCCCCAGTCGGGACAAACTCTAAGCGCCCGACCGGTCTCCAGGAATATGTGGTAGTGTAGTGCATGTTAGTGTAAGTGTGTGTGTGTGTGTAAGGGGAGAGGATAGGACAAGGAAGAGGAAGGAACGATCGCGCGGTTCGTGGCCCGTTTGGTAGGGTACTGCTCCGGCACTCGCCTGGTGTTGATCGGAGAAACCACGGAAAACTACCGATCAGAGCAGCCGGCCGCTAGAATTCTCCTCCAGACAGCGACTGAATTCGACCTAGCTGAAAAGCTAGTGTCGAAAATCCTGCCGCCATCAGGACTCGAACCTACGACCTCCCGGTCAGGGGCGCTGCCGTTACATCAGTTCATGCACTGAGCTACTGCTCCCGGTACGATCATTATAAAAGTAACATATTTAACATCGTAATTACCATATTCAAATTATCTTATTTTCAACGGCAGCCTACAGGCTCCGCCGACAGGCCCTTCCCACCCGTACCGGCGACCGCAGTGCTTGTCGTCGCGGGAAGTCGCGATGTCGCGGGCGGGCGGCTGAGGCGGCACGGCGGAGTCTTCCAATTACGGCGCTTTGCAATGCATTGCAAATTAGCGACGTAATAAGCGGCATCTGCTCCGCCGGTCTCCATCAAGATGAGACGCTATCGTCGCCGAATTAGGCGCTCCCAGGGTGGGAAGTGGCGCGTCGGGCCCGCCGCCTCCCTCGCCGCGCGCACGTGGCGCGGACTACTTCCGACGATATTTTGGTCAAGAGAGCGTAATGGATATTCCTTTCGTTTGGCGAGATTTTGGATGAAGATGAATCGCTGCCACAGATTCTTCGTATACTTGCTAGGTTTTATTCGTCAATTGATATTTGCTCCGCAGGTTCTTTCAACTATTCGGGAGAATTTACTGTCTGCGTCAATTTGATATTATCGCTGTAAAATGCTTTTGAGAATCAGGTTGTGCATTATTTCGACTTGCTTCTTAGTAATGTACTCGTAGGAAGTGCTTATTTCGAAGTGTGTGTGTGTGTGTGTGTGTGATGCAGGAAGGGAAAAATGTTCAAATTCAGCCTCACGAACATGTAGTTCAAGATAGATTCCAACTGTTTTCGGATACTTTTAACATAAAGGAAACACCATTTTTACTACAATATTTGCCATCATGATTGAGAAGTGTCTTAACTTCTGTGCGTCTTCTTTCTGTGGTCCATAATGCAAGAAAAAACTGGGAAGTGCTTCGCTAACAGGATTAGTCTTACCCTTGTTGAAACGTTGGTTGCAGCTCATTTGTGGATAATTCTAAATTAAAACTTTATTTCAGAATTAACATTCATAATAATGAAAATGTGTCACAAATTTAATTTTATCAAAACATTCGGAACAAACAAATTTCTGATGTTGTACACGCAATATCAACCCCAAAGTAATTTTAATATCTTACTTTGTTGGAACATTTATTCGTCATTCGACTATTTATGATTGAAGGGTGAACAAGAGATTCTGGAGCTGAACAAAACATGCTCAGATTGTTCTTCTTCCCAATACGTCACAGGTTTTACTGTTATTTGACTAAAATAAAGTAAATACATTTGCATGGACTCCTAGAGTCATTGACTAAGGACACCCAGAGGTTCCCAGGAATCGCTTTGGGGATCACAACCTGTCCGCGACAAATTCAGCTTTGTGCGCTACGATTGCACCTCTTCTCGGTACGAGATTCTAGCTGTGCAGGATTAAATACGACCAGACTTTATATTTTCATCGATTAAACCAATTTGTCAGTTTGTGTATGTAACTACTAGGTACTGCGTATAAACAAATTATCTGGAGCTATTTTATAAAGGCGAATGTCAATTATTAGAATTTTCTAAGCAAGGGAGACAATTTAAATTAAATCGCGTAAAGTTTGCATTGCCAAGTTAGACTTGAAAAATTGTTTATGAAATCTTATCTTATTCTATAATTTTCTAAAGGCAGTATTTCTACGAAAAGAACAAATAAATTTTCCGCTTACGAATCCAAATTTTGTGGTAACTTTTGACCCTAGAATTCAGATCGGAAAATAGAAGAAGAAGAAGTAGAAGAAGCAGAAGAAGAAGAAAAAGAAGAAGGAGGAGGAGGAGGAAGAAGAAGGTACCTAACAAGTTACGAAGTATAATCGATTTGCTTACTTTTCTGAATGAATGTTTCATGTCATTATTGTTGATTTCGGTAAAAAGTTAAAAGTTATTTGGGAAACGTTCAATGATAAAAATATTTCAGAAGTAAGAAAGGAACACTATTTTGAAGTCCCGGTTTCCTTATTAATAAATTTCACAATGTAATGGATCCAGCAAAATGGAGAATTTCAATGGTTAACCATGTACATTCATTTCAATGGTTATATCATGTAATGTGAAACATTACATGATATAATGATTTAAATGTAAATACAATAATAATAATAATAATAATAATAATAATAATAATAATAATAATAATAATAATAATAATAATAATAATAATAATAATAATAATAATAAAATAATAGATGTATACGATGATAATTTACAACTCGACTAGGTTTTTCGGGCACTTTTCCTAATCGATTGAGCTAAAGCTGGGACGACCTCTTCTGACTGTTTCTGGACATAAGTATAGATTCACTGTGCGCCCGTTTTCTTGAGCTCCCTTTTTTCTAGTAGTTGTAAGAGTACAGATGGGAGGGGATTGCTTTTTGTTAGCATTGTGCGTTTGCCGACGTAAATAAATATTCCTCGGGTATTACTCGAGAGCAAAAAATTCTAGTTTGCAAATATTGCTAACCCTGCTTTGTTAGTACTTTTATTCATCATACAAGAAAATACGTATAAGGATGTGATTCTGGAGCTCAAATAAATGAGCCAGATCCTTCTTCTCCGCCTTACGTCCCATAGATTTTCTTGTTTGTTTGTTCGTTTGTTTTTACGAAAATAAATGGTTACTGAAAAATAACCCAAAACTATAAAGAGTGTTTGAAGGAGTGTGCTATTTTAGCAGCTATTATAACTTCGGCATATATTTTACATCCCATTTGCTATTGAAAACTAGTCTCTTCAAGACCGACAGACCTGTGGATGTTGCTCATGTAACTCACTCATAGTGCCAAATTATGTAACACGCCGGTAGAACTCAGCGATGGCGAGAGGGAATCAATATGTTTATATTTTATCTCGGTTCTGAGCACGCTTTATCTTCATAGAGTCTGGACAGCTTGGTGTCGGACTGGTTTGAATGCAATTTTAAATTATTAAACATAATGTAATTTAATATATCTTATGACAGATACATAATTTATTAAAATTTAAATTTCAGTCATCCACAAACAAAATTAACACAACCGTGTGTAGGGCGAAGCATTCGGGCGGGCTGGTTGAGTTGTTGGCGCAGATGTATGGCTTCAAAAGGCCTTTCGGCTTCCCATAAAGGTCGGCTACCTGACATGACTCTTGCATTGCTGTGTTTCCATCTGTCTGCCTGCATATGTTCCCCCATCTTGACAGATAGAATACGGGTTACGAACGTCTTATTGATACGATTCCGTTTTATCACACATTACAATCATGGTGAAGTGCTATTCCCTGTACGTTCATTTCCAGCCCCATATCTCGTAATTGGCGACTTAAAGTTGTCAACATTTTACGTCATCTTCACGGCACTGATTATTACGTGATTCCCGGTGCGTCAACTGATAAGGTCATTAGTCTCGTAGGGGTAGTGCATGCTTTTATCATCGGGGTGTTAGTGGTCGGCAAACCACCTACACATCGGCTTGAGCGGTGTTCCCCACCAGGTATCTCTCAGCAGACGGGATCAGCTCTAAGCCCCCAATTGGGCTCATGACATGTGGTAGTATGGTGCATGGAAGTAAATTGTGAGGACAGGCAAGGAAGAGAAAGGAAATAACGCAGGCGGCCCATGACTCATTTGATCTGATCTGGCATTCGCCTGGTGTTGATCGGAGAAACCGCGGAAAACTACCCATCAGAGCAATTACCCGCTAGAATTCTCCAGACGGCGGCTGAATTCGACATAGATCGTCCTTGTTGGAATGATGCTAGTGTTGAAAATCCTGCCACCGTCGGGACTCGAACGCAGATCTTCCGGTCAGAGGGACTTCGTTGGGATCAGTTGATGCCCTGAGCCACGCCAGACGGTTTCACAGTGATATAATGTTCTCGACCCGCGGCCGTATGTTTCTCCCGTGTCCTCACACCTCCCGAATCTTTCTGCTTCTCTTAAGGCCCATCTAAGTCTCTTCCCTTTGCTTACAAGTGCTTCCTCCTCTCACTCGCTCTCGTCTTTCTATTTGCTGACAATAACATCCCGGGGATTTTTGAGCTTATGGCTCCTTCCGATAGAGATTTACCTCCAAAATCCCTTCTCCCGGCTGTTTCGCAGAAGCATGTATTTCACTCAACGGTTTTTTGCTCCTTTGTGAATCTCGGGAGTTCCCAGAAAGGACCGCTTGTGCGAAACTAAACTTTTCGCGCTGTAAGGCCCGAGCATCGAGCTTTCTCCGTTGTCATGCTTGATAAATTTATTTGTTGCTGAATGTGTATAGCTTGCTCTGTTAGTGAGCAAGGTAACTTGGTACTTAATAGAGTGCTTATGAGGTTATTAGAGTACGCAGTGGGTAAGATTACTAGAGTGTGCATATGTATGAGTATGTATGAGTATGAATGTATGAATGTACGTATGAGTGTGTACATGAATTTGTTTGTACACACAGTACACACATCACACGTCACACAGTTTTTAATAGTTTTTGACGTTAAATAAATAATATAATAATAAATAAAAATAAATAAATACATTTGCGTGTGTGAGTGTATGTGTATTCGTGTGAATGTATGTGTACGCGTGTGTGAGTACGTGTGTTGGAGTGAAATATGTTCGTTCAGATTTGTCAAGATAGTTCATGCAAAGTGACTGATATTTTAACAGAAAGTCTATGCGGGAGTAGTATAAGGTAATACTGTAAATAATTATTACACATATCAAAGTACGATTAATGGATCCCAACTCCAATATGGCGGACAACTTTTATTTTTCTTAGGACGGGTACATGAACTATGTTTTAAGATGGCAGAAAAAAATACCGTATTTTAAAATTCTAAAAAAATGTAACACAAAAAAGAATAAATCTAAACAAAACGATCAATCAAAGCTGAAATCGATGTACAGCGTATATTTAGATTCCTCCAGATGCACTGGCCTTCTTTCCAAAATAACACTTTCATCCAGTTCCTATTATTTTCTCTTTCCACGAGTACCGAACGCGCTACATGTTCTCGTTATGCCTGTTTTATCGTCCTTATCAAATTTAATATTTTGCCCCTGTCTTCAACGCCTTTCGGAGAATCAGTCTTCTCTTATATTTTATTCTGTACCCGCTTATCTCCAATTTAAAAAGTCTCGTAAATTCATACATGCAGATAAGCAGTACTTGATTTCTAAAATTTTAGGTTCTGAAACGCGCTCCAAATTAACTATTAATTTAATAGAAATAGTCATATATATTTATAATATAATTTAATAATTATTCCCGAGGTACGGGAACGCCGTTCCGTCGCGTTCCGACAGAAATCAAGCCCTGCATGTATGCATTTTTATATAATCGTATGTTCTCGTTGATAATTACCGAGCGAGTTTCATTAGTTTTAGTCTGCAAAATAATACTTCAAGTACTCACATTTTCACCACCAACCCCACTCCCTGATTCGCTCTTGTCTTTGCTCCTGCCGCTTGCACAGGCCATGGAATGGCGCTCTTTGCTTCTGATGCAGCAATCTGATGAGTACTGATATAATAATTCAATTCAATATTAGTAGATTTAGTGACATGTAAAATTGCAATGACGCTATTACCACTGGACTTAAATATATATTTTAACTCTTTACGTCTTATCAAGTATACAATTTGCTAAAATATAAATTAAATGGTGCTGAAACCCGGAGCCTAGCTTCGGAGTGTTTGAATTTTCGATTTCGGATTTTATCAGTTATCTCCGGAACCACCGACGAACAATGGAAAGAATCGAAGGTGGGATTGTACTCGTCCACTCGGCGAGACTCGCTTAGTTCACCAGGTAAATTAGTATGTGAACACTTTTGCTGTTCGCTGTTTTGAGCATTCGAATTGGAACGATATATGAAACAAGGAAAATGGAAAGCAGAGGCATGAACTTCAAAATGAAGTGCCGAATTTGTCTCCTGCTCTTACATTACTTCTACAATTACTCTAGTTACATTACTTCTACAATTCTGTAGTGTCGACATTGGATGTGAAGCAAGATAACAAAAGCATTCAGATGTGAGGTTACACATTTCTCCCCGTGAAAAATCCTAGTAGGCGAAATGCAATATGATTCAGCAAAATACAGAACGAAATGAGTAAATGTGTGTGAAAGGCTAGAAGAAAGGAAAGAAATTTCGTTCTGGATTGTGATTCACATATTGAGAAACAAGCGTTCAGGCGGTTATTGATAACGCGGAATTTTGTCTTTATTTTATACTGAATATATTAACTCTGAATTTTGTACAAGATCTGTATATTTCTAAGGAGAAATTTGAATTTTGCAGTCAAAATTCAATAGGATGTCAATCGGAATCTCCGATCGAAAATTATTATTATTATTATTATTATTATTATTATTATTATTATTATTATTATTATTATTATTATTATTATTATTATTATTATTATTATTATTATTAATTATATGATTATAATAATTATAATAATTATTAATATTAATAATAATCATTAATTCACATAATAATCATAGATGTAAAATGGTAGGAAATATTGAGCAAACTGTTAATTCATTGTAATACCAATGGTTACGCCGTAGCAGACAAACAGTATTTGCTTCCATTGAATCAAGGCCACCTCTTCGAACTGACGATGCGCGCTGGATCATTTATCCAATCGCGGCAAGCGACGTGGGAAATGCGGCTGAAGGGAGTCACGGTGGCAGACCGTGGGAGGCCGGAAACAAGGGGGTTACCGTCGCGTCGGTGGAACTGGCGCTCTCGGCCACTGAACTGCGGCCGGTGTGCTGCCCGGCGCGGCCGCGGCCGTGCGCAGCCCTAAGCGGGTTACGCGCGCTGACTGCCCCACTGGTCAAACTCGGCCGCTTGCCCAGGCGAGCGGGGGATGAAAACTTAACGCGAGCCCGCCGGCCCTGCGCGGGGGCGGGGTGCCACGTTGCGGTGGCGGCGATGGGAAGGGGGCGTCAGCGGGGGTGGGGGCTTCGGCGGCGGTGGCAGCACCGCCACCGAAGCCCCCGCCACCGCTGACTGCCCGCCGACGCTCCTGCGAGTCAGGAGCCATTGCGGCGGCGGCGGCGGCGGCGGCGGCGGCGGCGGCGGCGGCGGCGGCGGCGGCGGCGGCGGCGGCGGCGGCGGCGGCGGCGGCGGCGGCGGCGGCGGCGGTGGGGCGGGGGTGGATTCGGGCGCAGTGCCGAGGACGAGGACGGGTGGCACCGGGCTGTTCCCTAATTACCCGGGCCGGCCTTTATTTAATCAACTGGCGTAGGAGCGCGCGCCGGTTAACGTAGCAGTAACGCGGTTATGACGTCGTGCTGAATTAATCAGCGAGGGAGAAGAAACGCTCGCCGACACCTCGTTCGCGGAGGTCTGTACATAGCCGGGGTTGGGAGGAGACGAATTCCTTTACTGCTCACCAGAAAGAGCTCCCAGTCATTTCCTGCGGTCGATTCTGTATCACCATTCAGCCTCTATGATCGCAGATACCTTAATGTACTTTTATATCCATTTCTATATGTTTGTTTGTTCGAAAACATAACACAAAACAGTAACTTGATGTTAACGATTGAGAGCATACATTAAAACAAAACGAATCAGAGACAGTGGCATCTTAATCAGAATTAATTATAATTCAGATGGAAATTAAAATATATTTGAATAAATTAATTACTCTTTTTGAATAAAAAACTGCTCTTTTAATAAATTTGTTATGCCTAAGAAATTAGCAAAATATCTTGATCTTCTTAACCGCCATCTTTTACTGGCAGATCTTTCAATTCTACTTTGTGTTAACATTTTTCTTCCGAAAATAAATTGAGCAGTTCCCGTGTTGCACTGACGTCCAAAAAATCCCCTTTTTGGTTTTTCCATGGACCTGCACGTACAAGCTGACGCCTATGGCATGGAAAAGTGCTTAAGACCGGGCTGTGTTTGGATTGCTTTCCCGGGTTTTCGTAAGATGGGATTTGTTATAAGTCCAGACGGCTTGACAAAGAGAAGCACGTATGCGGCTTGACAAAGAGAAGCACGCAAAATACGACTCCGTATTTTGCCTTGTTACGACACTTTTGTTTTGGGTGATTTTTTTTGATAACCAATATGTTTAATACGTGATTTCTATTACTAAAACGAATAATTAGGTATTACAATGATATTGAATCGCCCTCCTTCGCACAGCACAGATTACGAAACATTCTATCTCGACAAACATTCAACGAAATAGAGGACATCTATCTGACAATATTAAATTTTAACTTCGAATTTTGATTTTCAGAGAAGTGACGTTAAAGAGGTTTTTTTTCTATGTCATTAATGTTTGTTGACTGTATACGTTTATGTACTACGTTGTATTTTCCAAGTTATAAACTACCGACAAAGCATATCATTTGATGAATAATAATTTAATGGTTCTACCAAAATAACAAGCTTGTTCAGTCTTGTCCGTTGAGTGAGCAACACACAAGAAGAGTTATGTAAGCAATTCTTGGAAGCCATCTTTCAGAGAAATGTTAAATATTCTTCACGCCCTGATGTTGTGCCTGACGCATATGAAGAGAGTTTGAGATAAGGCTAGTGTGTGTGCTGCTACTGTTGAAGTAGCGTTCCCTGTTTCTGTAATGTGAGCTCGATTCGCATGGAAAACCTTGCAAGAGGTCCAATGCTCATTTCAAAGCGTTGAGAATTCTAAAATGGAAACAGAGGAAACGAAAACGTGAAAACCAGGGTCGTGCAATCGTCCGCTGCACTAGCAACAAAATTCAAGATAGCTCAAGTATAGCTTTAAAGTAAATACAATCATTAGGCGTGTGCTCTAATGCATCCAAATAATGTGTAAATACGTATAATAGTTTTATAATTAGATATGTTTTTCTGCTTTGTGTTTGTTGTGAGTTCATTTCTATACTTTTAAGTACATTTTTTTACTTTCTCGCCATACCACGTATTTACGTAGTAAACAGAAAATATTTTTATGTTGCAGCAGAAAGCGGCGATATTAAAAAAAGATGTTTCTAAAGACCATATAAGTTTTTTCGAAAATATGACTAGTTTTCGCAGAATTTTGGAAGAAATATACTCAATTTACAAACATTTATTTTCTCAATCAGGGCTTCAAATGCTTTCTTTTATTTTCTTCTAGTATGAAGCAAAAAAAAAACACTTGAAAATGGCACAGGTTCATTTTCGACAAAATATCTGTATTGTCAAAAATTGCAACAAAAATATCAAAAGTACAATAAATACGTCCCTAAGGAATAGTAATTTAAATAAGTTCATGTATAGTTCATAAATTCATGTAGTAATATTGTACCAGGTAATGATACTGGTGATTGGTTGCACAACAGTGCACACGAGAAAACGTGTACTGTCATAGTTTAATCTTGTCGATCGTCAAGGTATAATCGTGAGTGTACTATGGTAGTTTTATCAATGTAAGTGGTTGGTGCAAGAATTTTTGTAATAAATGTAATTATTCTACTGTAAAACATATATACATGACTTACTTACTTGTAACCTACCCAATACACAATAATAATGATGATTGTTCCTGCCGAAAAGTTCTGTAGAATTACTGTGTATTTAAAAATTTTAAATTGAAATATAATGGAACGGCGAAATTTTCCTTTGCCCCGGACCGCTGACACCCTCGCTATGCCACTGATGTCGAAACGTCGTTAGTGTAGAAAATAAAAGGAACTCTTGAATTTGTATTCTCTTAGAGATGTAATTAATAGTTAAGTATATTTGTTAGTCTGTAAAAGGTCGTAAATTGTAAATAAAATTAAAATTAAACAGACGTAAATTATCACGGTGGAATGTAATCCTATATAATTTTTCTTACAATGTTAGTGTCGAAAATAAATACAATAGCGACGAATTTACTGAATTCATTTTAGTTTAACAATGACAATACTTTAAACGCAAATATTTCACAAAACACCAAATATATGATTATCCTCAACAATTCATCCAATTCCACTGAAAATTAAGGCTAATTCACTCACACTTACGCAACTCACTGGACACGAGAGATGCCAACATGATCACTGACGGGCACGAAAGGATAGAAAAAGACAGGTGGGTCCTGTGTCGAATCTCCTGATACTAATAAAGTACTCATACGAATGTACGGTTTGTTCAAACCTTTCAATCCGGTATTCATGAGAGGAGAGAAATATCTTGCTATTGGCCAAAAGTGCAAAATAGTTTCTTGCTGGTCTGCTATGAGCTGTAATGTGTCGGAATGTGGGTATCTGTGACCTGGAGGGCGCTGAGTGCCCATCAACAAAAGGTAGCGGCTTTATTACGCTGTGATTGAAGTGATTGTGATTCTCCTGAACCTTGCAATCCTCCACCTCTTTCTGTAGGGCAGCCATTGGTTGCCCAAAGCAAATAATTTAGCTTGTAGTTCACACATAGCAATGCGTTGTAAACCATTAGACCACCAGAATATCCGCGGATCATTCTCACGTAACTACAATTTCTATTTATGCAAAGAAATTGTAATGAGAATCCGACTCACGAGTAATTTTGAACTACAAAAATATGCATGTTACATATTTCGGTGGTAATAGAGAATTTTACCGAATGAAAACTCGTAACTAATTGCTTTAATAAAAAAATAATTAGTGCTCAAAAGAGGATGAAGTAGATTTTCGTATTCATGATATTTTTTCTGAATTCATATTATGGTAGAATGACATTTTTAATACTTACCAATATTGCATTAGAACTAGGTGAAAGGAAATAATCATCTCTGTACTTTTCAATTGAGAAAACAATGCAATTCGGAAACCTGAACTTCATTTCACCATTACGATTCTATCTGGAACAACGTAGCAGTGCACATTGGGAACCGTAAAACAGAAACCGCTGTGGCACGTTTGGAGCGATGTTCATGGCATGAACAAATTCACAAGCTGCCAGTCCGACTGCACGCGCAATTGCAAATCGGGCCGGCGTTATTCGATTTGGTGCCGCAACACACCGTTTTAACGAACACGCTCCATCTCGCAGCAATAGGACGAGTGACGTGGGCTTAACAGGCTCCTGCATGCTAACCAACCAGCCGGCTCCGTTCGCCGCACGTCATCTGCTAACGGCTAACGCACGGAGGTGACATTAGGAATTCACTCACCGCCGCAGACACATTTTCAATTCTATCACTGAAATGAGAATTACCAATCTACACGGAACTTCGTACATGTATGAACTTGGCAAACCGCACACGTTAAATGAATTGGCGGATCTCGAATAAGGTTATGCCGTTCTATATGCTCTTCGTCACGAAATTCATTGGATATTGGAAGCAGTGGCTTTAGGAAGTGACAGTAAGTTACATATTGATGAACAATAAGCAGCAGGAATCGTTAACCTACACTCACAGTAGCACATGATTAATAATAATAATAATAATAATAATAATAATAATAATAATAATTGAATTTTTATTTCCACAAATAGTTCTTGGGTCCTCATAAGTCCAAGGACTTAACATCAGGTTCCCTACAATTTTTAACATATAAATACAGTATTACCATTACAATTTACTCATTGCCATACATTTACAATATATGTTGTACAGTATCGATTTACACATACTTTACATTCCAATCTGTTCTTTTTCTTTCCAATGGCGTTGTGGCAGCCACTGTAGAGTTGAATATTTGTTGTTGCTTTGTTAGAATATACCGTATTTGCCGGTGAATAAGACGAACTCTTACTTTCAAGAAGGATTTCATTCTTTAATGTTAAATTTTATTCTTGGTTTTTAATAATAATAATAATAATAATAATAATAATAATAATAATAATAATAATAATAATAATAATAGTTGCGACGCTTGAAGGGTACTTCGCCGTTCAGATATGTCCACCAGCAAAGCACCGCCTCCAGGAGAAGCTTCTAGGCTTACGAATGGTTTCGTGACATGAGTAGTGTTTTGTACTGCATGTAAATGTCAGTGTGTGTGTGTGTGTGTGTGTGTGTGTGTGTGTGTGTGTGTGTGTGTGTGTGTGTAAGGGAAGGGGACATGTCAAGGAAAAAGAAGGAAAGATCGCGTGCGGTTCATAGTCCGTTTTTTAGGGTACTGCTCTGGCATTAGACTGATGTTTAACGGAGAAACCATGGAAAACTACAGATTAGAGCAGCCGGTGGCTAGAATCCTCCGAACAGCGGCTTAATTCGATCTAGCTAGGGAGCTAGAATCGGAAATCCGCCACCGGCGGAACTCGAGCCAAGGACTTCTCGGTCAGATTCGTTGCGCAGAGACAGATGAACAGGCATTGGCGCCTGGCGCCCCAATAAACTGGAGGCTGTGTCTCCATCGTATGACGGCAATATAATTTCTTGTAAATTACAGTTCCATATTAGTCTATATTCAAACATTACACAGGTACACAAAACAAAAAAGTTGTCAGACCCAAAGACTTGACACATATTTCTCTATTTATGTCAACGCGCTAATTCCGAATTGGGGCACCATATTCCCGTTTTTTTTTCAAATCGAAAAAAAAAAAACCGTGAAATTTACAATTTACAATTTCACGGTGTTTTTTCGCGATTTCGCGAAAAAACTGGAGAGTGATTGCGCAATTCTGGTTTCACATTCGGATACAGCGGATACATAGAGAAATATGTGTCAAGACTTTGGGTCTCACAACTTTGTTTTTTGTGCCTGTGTTATATACATACTTTTATGTGTAGTATCCGTGTAAGGTACGAGTATGTATTGCTCCCGCAAGTTTTCTAGATTAGCGAGCTCCCTAGTCCTTGGACAACGCTGAATAAAACGGCCTATTGAGATACTTAGGTCCGACTCGGAACGGTACGTACTACCAATTTACAATGCTGCCAACTTCTTCCTCGCGCCTTGAAAATAATTGTAGTATTTCTCAGGCCGAGCTTTGGTGCGAAAAATTCAAAGCAACAGTTGGTACGTCTTTTTAAGCCGTGAGGTAGCCAGAGTCCTTTTTTCTTCACACTCCGCTCTGTGGAATAACAAGAAATCTTACACGTACAGTTCACCTCCCACTTACGTGGATCTAGGTTTGGAACTAGCTTTGGATCTAGCACTCGAGTTTTTGTATTAGTTTTCATTGAGACATTTGCCAGTAATAAAATGCATATAAAACAAAAACGAATTTTATATTATGTAGTAAGTATATTTTAAATGTAAAAGTCCACCTACCATGATCGCCCATTACAATAACCGTTAAACACGAGTCGCAAAAAACGAAAATTACCTAAGAAAATGCTTATCTAACATATGACAATATGTATATCATTGGATTTGTCGTTTTGCGCAAGTCGTGATAGAATAAAAACTATGTATAGTTCCATTTGAAAATAAATTTACCTCAATATCTCGAAAAATACAAATGATAAAATAGCAATGGATTTTTGTATTAATTAGCCCCACTCCTCCATGCACTTTGATGAAAGCTGTACTGTAATAACTTCAACCGTTCAAAAACTGTAGAAGGTGATTAAGTTACGTGACTCACTCTGTGTAGTATGTTAAATGCAGTAAAAGAGCACAAGAGCTTAACATCGGTGCGCTACAACGAGACGACGGACACTTTTGATTTCAAAATGATTTCGTATACATCGATATTGCTGCAATATCCTGATTATTGAATGGTATTAAATGGAATATGTATATTTCCAACATAAGATTTTTTATTGTCTGCGGGCTGTGCAACCGTGCAACTTAAGTACGAGCCACCATTGACAGAGGGTGAGACAGACGTTTTGCCGCCAACCAGCCCAAAATTGTGAATTGTGACTACACAATGTGTTAGAGGAAGTAATTTACTACACTCAGCAACGAGATTTATCAACTTTTTCTATGCCAGACCCCCACAATAGGAGTTTTTCTGACGAAAAAGCGTCGATTTCTGCCGCAACATTACAATACCATCTCTTCACTACCTAAGTATGTGGTAAGACCCGAAAGTAAAAGTATACAAATTGATTGTTCCAAAATATCTTTAAGAAAGTTTATCGCACATTCCTTTACATTCATCTACGTCATTTACTACGTCATAGAGTTCTTTCTAAAAATATTTGAGAAGATAATAGAGGAATCCGAAGTGTGTATTCGATCCTGACCCAAAGTTCTTTAAGGTCACCACGGGATCATGCACTAGATTAGTTTGGTAATAATTCCGGCAATATGTTTGTTGTGTGCTGTTCATTGTCTATTAAGTAAATTTTCTAAAATCAACGTACTCTGCAAATGCACAAGTAATTGTGACCTATAAAATATTTCACATATTTTTTCATACGAGTTCTAGAATGGCGAATATCCATTCTATATTCCAGCTCTACGTTATCTTCTCGTTCTGTTGTTTCCTGTGAATAATGTCACATGATGCATGAGTAAATATGTAAAACAGCTTGAATGACAAGGGCGCGTGTCGATACAGCTCGCATGTATTTCATGTAGTTCATTTTTTTAACTAATTTTGTTAAGTTAATTTTGCATTGAAAGTAAAGTCACATCACTTAGACGAACAGATAAGTCACGTTACTTCTAGTTTTCACCTTTCAAGATTTTAAACTCAGTATTTCAAGGGTGAAGAAACTGGGAAAGACAGGGATGTAAGAAGACAGGGGTGTGAGAAGATGCGAGAATAATGGACATGCGAGATTACAACAGAATGGAGATTAATAAAAAAAGTGTCATAAAATATAACAAGAATATGTTCTGGATTACAATTATGAGTGAACTTAAACTTTCGTCAACGACAAAATTGTAAAATATTCCTCATGAAAGAAATGATTATCGAACACTTACATTCACACAAATGAGAGGTTTATTCAGTTCAATTCCTAAGTATTTTACCTACTGCAATGGTTTTCATTTTTAATCCTTTTCTTTTTCTATCTCAACAAATTTGGAAGAAATACAGATTCGAAAAATCTACAAACCAGTTTCCTTCTTATACTACGAATAAAGCACAAACATGGAAAGATAACTGGAATAATACTAACATCAGAAAAAATGAAACTAGTGGCACCACAACTGCACATGATTTCCAGTATTATTCGAAGCGACTGGAACTTTTATCCTACTAACAATTCTGCAATCACTAGGAGCTCCTGAAGCGCCAGAGATAAAAAAATAGGTATGTTTATTTTTTTGAAAATTCAAATTAAAATAAAAAGGATTTTCTCCCATCGACTTCAGTATAATGTGCTCTTGTCTCACAAACGTTTGAAAATTGTAAATGTTTATCCACGCTCAGATTTTGAACTAAAGGGTTACGAACGACAAGGGGAGACACCCCAAGACTCAAGCACGTGACAGAAATATCCAATTCTATAAAAAAATGCTCCGGGAGATGAAAATTTGGTATTGACAGTTCGGCAGCGTCTCTACGTTTCCTTGGCGACGGCATGCACTGGGCCAATCGGGTATCAGTTACATCAGCATCCGCCGACGCGCTTTGCCGATGAATTTTTATGCATCGCCATTATTCCCTGCGAGTCTTCCAAATACGTGATAACTTCCACTCCATTAATCACCAGACAATTATATTATATCTTGAACAGTCGATTTTATGTCGTCTTAAAATATCATTCACAGGAACACTACTATAGTAGCTCCCAAAAGTTACGTACTACAAAATTTTACCAGTACTCAAGCTCAAACAATGTTTATTTAGTCATTTGCTATCACTCTCAATTTATCTTCAGCTTTTGTGAACACCTCATTCCAAGTTCCTCCTGTTACAACTACACGTGTGTCAGCGAATGACACAATTACACCTTTCGATAAAAGATAAAAATAGTTATTTAGTTTAAAATCCTGGACCCAGTCCCCAAGGTCTTTTTGACACAGCTCTTTACGGCGGGTGGCGGTGAAGGAACGTATGCCCGTCGCATACACACAAGAGATACCACGGAAGAACAACCTACACCATGGGTTGACAATGGACAGATTGAATCAGACGCGCAGAAATAAATTAAGATTTTCAGCCTCAGTTAAAAACATTTTATCTGAAGTAATAAGTTTTACAATTATAATTGTAGATATCAAAGAATCAGAATATATAGAAGTGAAGATAACAGTTGCGAGAATTATAAAGTACAAGTAACAACATTTTACTTTCATTTATTCTCCAATAACGCGTGCATATCATTATGCATGTACGACGGATTCCGTTTATTTCGTTCCTTTGAAGCATTCGATTTCTCTACGCGTCCAGCCGCCGCGAAGGGTCGGGTCCAGCAGATGCGACGGAGGGATTCTCACAGTCACCACCTCACCGGGACGGGCGCCAACAAATAGACGACATTGCCCTGAACAGCCTATCCCACGATCAAAAATATTTTTGATACCTGCAGTCTTACACGTGTACAAATTGTCATTGTTCGGAAAGAACTCGCAGAATTGTCAACGCGCCCTCTCCAAAATTCGGACTTGGAAGAAAGCAAAGACAACAGATGCACAAGAATTGTAAATGTAAACATCAATATCCAAAATTAAAACATCGCCCAAAATTCCTCTGGTTTAGGGACCTCGGACATATTCAAGCCCAGGGATAATTTGATTCGACAATGACCGTGTTTATTAGTTTATAATCAATGCTTAACTGTCAAAAGAAAGTTGAAAATAATTACAACCAAATTGAGACTGTAAATATGAACGCAGAAATATTGAGCGCTCAGAGACATCTCAAGGGGTCAGAACTTCCTCAGCTCGCCGAAAAAGGGTAAGGGAAGAAGAGGTTGAGGCTCTGTCATTGGTTGTTCGCCGCCTCTCCACGCATAAAATACGAAGACAAGCGTAGAAAAATACCAGGGTGTAGCGTCACGGTGGCGGCCGTGGGTGGGAGGAGAAGCGGAAGTATCGCATACCTGCGGGCATGAATAGCTGGCGCCCCGGCTTTGGGATACATTTAGACAAAGGGGACGCCAGCTTGACCGGGAAGGTCACGTTGTAGACGCGAGCCTCCCTCCCACACCTAGGACGGTCACGTGACGGCTGCACTCTGGTATAAAATCGAGCCGACGAGCTCAGACGGTGGGTTTTATTCTAGAAACCTCGCGCGATGCGCAAAACTTTACGCCCAGGCTGGAGCGTGTCGTGCCTAGTGCACGGGTGACGAGGTCACGGTAGTGATGCGGGAGTAGCGTCAGAGGAGGCGGGGCCTCCCTAGCTATGTGGGGTATCCACAGGGAAATAGTGTAGGTTCGGAGCAAAAGTTGGTTATTGTACATACATGTAAATAAACTTGTACATACTTGTAAATGTCTGTGTGTTTTTCTCCATGACGTCACAAGGGTAACGTGGTAATCTCTTGAGCGGTGGATAGTGTACTCCATGAAGATACTACAATCAGCGTTCCCATTGTTCGAACACTGAACTGACAGTGGTATCATCCAATATTATATCATATTTTAACGTATAAATTATGACTTTTTTTTGAAAAGCAAAACGTCGATCATAAACATAGGTTTTCAAAAATGCTACATGGTTTTAAAAAACATATTATTCATTTTTCTACAAAACATCATTGTGAAAATATCGTCATCGATGTCGCATCCCTTCCTTCGACTAATCGCTGAGGATCTGCTGCATCGTGGAACATGGCGTGGCGGGGGCCTTTTATATAATACAGCGAAACCTGTTCTTGACGAAAAAGACAAGATTCCAATTTTCTTCCGTCTTCCGCACCCGTCGGTTTACCGACGTGCCAAACGTATTGAGTCGCAGGTGTGATTGAGTCATTCTACAGTAAAGGAACAAAGAAACTTAAAATAAATATTTTTTTTTAAATTGGTGAACTAAGCACTAATACATTTTCTTAGGCTTTTCAGGAACAATTTACATTAAAAGTCGCATTGACTTTTTTCTTGTCTGGAAAGACGTCTTTATTATTTTATGTCGCTGTCAAAATAATTGTAATCTACACCATACTAATCGAAGATGGCTCGATTGATGAAGATTTCCTTAGTTTTAAAACACCTTGGAATTTTCCTATGTGTGTGTGTGTGTCATTGTGGCTGATATATTAAAAAATACGATTGGATTTGCATGCAGCAAATTCTACAGATATATATTTCATTACCAAGTTAAATTTTCTAAGACAAATAGATGGGAAAACGTCCAAAGTTTAATAAAACATTTGACAGTAATCCTATTACATTGTTTCACATTATTAATTTACATTGATTTTACCAAAAAGGTAAATTATACAAATTTAACGCGTGCATTTATTTGATTTTATCACAACTTACAGTTAGTTACAAGTAAATAATCAACACACTGTCGAATCTGCCGATAGCTATCGATTTTTCTTGAGTTTTGAGCAGATATTTTCATCAATTATAAATAAAAAGAAGGCGACCAGGATTCTCGTCGAGCGAATTTTAAAGAAAGCTCAGGAGAACGATATATATATATATATATATATATATATATATATATATATATATATATATATATTGTGACCATCCGTTTCCCCCGAAGCCTCGGAAAGCGGGTCACATTAATGTCCTGAACAAGAGACCAGCTGTTTGAACGCGCGCCAACGCGGAATGATATGAGAAGGTAACAATTACCTAAAGAGATCAACAGAGATCGCCACGTTAGATCGGGCGAGCCCTGTAGTTGACGGAGAAAAAGTCGTTCTTTCTCTAGACAACAGCGGACCAGTTCGGACGTGCCGACCACAAGACGGGAACTTGTGCTGCAACGGACTACAGAAAGGCATTCTATGAAAAACTCTTCAAGAAGACTAGAAGAGGTAATTATCTCCTTACAATTGATATAAACGTATTCTCAAAGAAAGAGACGAAGTGAAACATTTTAATTTTGCAATTTGAGAAGTGATAAGAGAAGAAATGAATGGGCATGAACTAACCAATGAATTCGTTTCTTTTATTTTCAGTTTATTTTTTTCTCTCGTTAATTTCGTTTATCGTCGTAATAGTGGCTCTTGTAAATCTGTAGTGCTCAATTTAAAAGAATTCGTCGCCAATACAATTCTATCTGAGCATACGAAAAGAGTTTCAACTGAATACGAGACGGTGGGCACGTGCTGGTGAACGAGACTTCGACGGAAGAGCGAGCAGTTCTGTGGAGGGGACGGCGTCCTCAGACCGAGGTTGGTTATTTCAAGGCCGCGCCGCTGGGAGCTTCGCGTCGCACCCGAGAAGTGAAAACGTAAGGTCGTGCCTAGCGAACAGTTTCTAGATATTGGAAGGAAAGTTTAGGTTGCAGTCTTGGCGTAGAAAAGAGGGGGAGACGTATTTGTCATACTTAACGATAAGAAAAGTATAATTACAATTTCTTTCCACCCCTAGCACGCGAGTAAAGAATCAATCTTTTCTTTCAAAAGAAAATTGGAAATGTACAGTTATAACTGGTAAAACTAGAAAATGAAGGAGTAATCAGTTACAGATATTCTCAGAATTGTTTTGTTGAAAGAGAGAGAGTAATTTATTACGGACAAGATCAATTCAGAATTGTCAGACTTGATTTTTAAGTAGAATTTGTTAATTTGTAAAAAGTAAACATTTCTAAACCTTTCTCATGATTGAAGAAAGTAGTAACTGAAATTGAATGTTCAGAGAGAGAGTAAGAAACCTTGTATATAGTGACTAGTGTGTTTTGTGTTTTTTTCCTTTCAGCATTTTATGATCAGTGTGTATTTAAATTATCTTCTGATTGGTTTGTGTAATTGTAATAACAGCAAAACTTTTATAGAATATATTTGAGTGTGTGAAAAGTGATTCTCCTTGTATTTTTTAAGTAATTGCATCCAATCCACAACGTTCTGCACGACCCTGAACCCCGCCATTCTTCTTATAAATTTTTTTTTGTTTGCGTCCACCCAGAAAACCCCCATTCTGAGCTAGTCGGACGGGTGGGTCGCAATATATATATATATATGTATATATATATATATATATATATATATAATTAGAAGGCGGTTTGCCGGGATCTATAAACAATACGCTATCATGAACCTGTAAATCACAGTTCCAGTTTGAGCTTGACAAATGCTTGCTTGCTAGCTTAGGTGACTTACGTGCTTTGACTATGCTCCAATATTTTACTAATTTTGACTACTTTCCTACATCTTTCAGGTACCATTTGATTTCTAATTGTTTTCTTTACTTGTTTACTTGTTACAGATAAGCTGAAAGAGATTTATTTTGTCCGAAGCAGTGGAAAAGAAGTAATATAAATATTGGTTTAAAAGACAGCGTAACGGACAAACGTGCATTTGACAAACAACCATTTGAACGAGTTCATAGACTTCTAATACTTATTTGCTCAATAAATCAATTTATATTTGCGTAAAGGTTTAAACTATTAGTGAAAGTGTTGTGATAATTGTGAAAAATATCAAAATTAAAAGTTTCATCTATAACTAACGGAAAAACTTGAACTTTGTGTTTTCAAATTCTCGAATATGAAAGTGGTGAATTTTGTGGCCTTTCAATAGGTAAAGTGTAGTAATCTAATCGTATTTATTAGTTTATTGCTTAGACCTATTAACGTAAACACATTGAACTCTTTTCGCAATTAATCAATAACTTTAAATACTAATTAGAATCACATTACTTTTATTTTTTAAACTAGCTGAAGTATCCAGCATTTATTAAAGTAAATTATTAGACAGGAAGAGGAATTCCATCTTTTCATGCCCTGCGGCGAGGACTAACTCTATCTCTTCCATGGTATCCCTTCTCTGCCCTGCTCTACCCGACCACCCCCGATAGCTCTCTTGAAGAAAAGTCTCTTCTCAAGAAAAGTCTTGACCCCCATTTGGAAATTTCCGCACTACCTTGCTCACTTTCCCACAAATAATTACATTTTCTTATTTGGAGTTCCAACTCCTAAACATTCTTCACTTCATAACTAAAAGCAATAAACAAATCTAAACTACAAAATAAAATACTTGTTCACTCACGTATATAATTTTTGTGGAGTTTTATATATTATTCCATCACTGTCAATAAATTTTCTTCTATCGCATTCATCAAGAAAGATTTGAAATTGATCTGTCAACTCGTGACCTTGAAGAGACTTGCTGTTTTAAGCTGAGAATAAGTTGTTGCACGGGTACGGTAGTAGGTAGATCCGGAGTAATAATTACAGATGTCATAACGTATTTGATGAATCATAATCATGAAAGTAAATGAAAATACTTGTATCTATTCTGAAACATAATTACCAGTTTTTATAATTCTGAAGACGACAAATATATTTATGTTTAATGTCCTATGTGCTAGTAACATGTATTACAAAACTTATTTGTTCAGGTAAATCAGTGCATCATACCATTGATATATTAAAAAAATAATGATCCACCAACATTACATTATATGTGAATAATAATGTATTGTACTAAACCATATAACACACACACACACACACACACACACAACGTACTGAACCACATAACAAAACTATTAGCATCATTATTTTATCTGAAGTGCTAGAGATTATGGATCTTGAAATGCGAATAATAGAAACCAAAGACTCCCAGATATTTTTGACTGCTTATTAAATTAATTTTGTCCTATTTAAATAGAAAAAAATGAATGAATTCATTTATTGGGAGCAATTAATATGCAAAAAACAGCACAGATTAGTCTTAATATGTAAATGATAATTGCTTCATTACAAACCACTGCCTTTGGAGCTTGTGAGTAAGATAAGTTCAAAACAAATCATGTATTAAGAATGCCCGATGAAAGAATAGTCAAGGTTGCCTTAAACTACAAGCCAAAAGGGAGAAGAAATGTGGGAAGACCTTTGAGAAGATGGAGTGAGCAGTTTTCAGGAACCGGAAGAGACTGAATCTAATCCTTGCAGATGATGATGATGATGATGATGATGATGATGACAAACCCCTGCCCAAAACACCTGCACATTTAGAAGAAAAAATTTCAACTGGATAGACCTAAAAATCACAAACATTTTTAATTTGGCCAATATAAACATGAGAGCTGAGTAATAAAAGCAAAGGCCTCCAGATTTTTATTTGCTAAGACAAAAATATTTTCAGAAAAATTAATTTTTGCCTTTTTTAGAAAAATATGGACGAACTTATTCATTCGGAGCAATTGGTATGCAAAGCAACTGAACAGATTATTCTTAATATGTAAACGATCATTCCTAAATTACATACCACTGTACAAAACTCCTTTCCATGTTGAAGGAAAAATTTTACTGGGTGGAATGAAAACATTAAATTATTTTCCCTTTTCCCATTTTGGGCATGAGAGCTGGATAATAGACACCACGGACTCCCAGATATTTTTATTTGCTTCGACAAAAAAATTGAGATATATTAATTTTTGCCTATTTTTTATAAAAAATGGATGAATTCATCCATTGGGAGAAATTGATATGCAAAACAACAGAAGAGACTAGACTTAATATGTAAATGATCATTGCTTAATTACCAACCACTGCACTAAATTTCTCAATACAGAAGTAAAAAATAACTGCAATTGATATGCAAAACAAATGTACAGATTAGCTTTCATCTGTAAATGATCATTCCTAAATTACATATTACTTGACAAAACTCCTTCACATATTGAAGAAAAATTTTACTGGGTGGACCGAAAACATACAAACATTTTCCATTTTCCCAATTTGAACATGAGAGCTGAATAATAGAAACCAAGGAGTCTCAGATTTTTGTGCGTTTAGACAAAAAATGTTTAGATAAATTAATTGTTGCCTATTTTTTATAGATAATATGGATGAATTCATTCATTGGGAGCAATTGATATACAAAACAACTTTACAGATTAGTCTTAATATATAAATGATCATTTCTAAATTACATACCACTGTACAAAACTCCTTCACACATTGAAGAAAAAAATTACTGGATGGAATGAAAACATATAAACATTTTGCATTTTACCAATTTGAACCTGAGAGATGTGTAAATAGTCAAATTGAGAGTTCTATTTGAACAGCTTCCCTACTGCTTAGAGAATTATTCACATTTGTTTCCCTTTTTGCAGTATTATTTTCAATGGTGCGAGTGAGTACACACTCAAGCAAGTCAATCTTACCTCTGAGTAGCCGATTCAAAATTTTAATAGACTGCCCATCTCTTGGCACTTGTAATCTGTTTTAACAACTGTGACACTCGTATTATCATTGTTTCATACAATTCAGTTGTCACGAATTTCTGTAAAAGAAGAGGTTGTTTAGATTGAATACGATATCAATATATTGTACATTGTACATTACTGTATATTCTGTACTGTATATTATTGTATACACTACGTGTTATTGTATACATATGTTTTTATTCTCTTAACCTAACTCAATTACTGAACTCACAATGATTTCTTACCAATTTGTATATAACACGGAGAAAGAACAATGTATGGACATTGACATTCTTTACTACTTCAGTTACAACTTTCTTTCAAATGTTCCACCAGCGTTCACACAGGGACATTACATAACCTTATTCATACCCCAATGAATTTCGTAATAATTCTGGACATTCATGAAATCAGTAGTAGATCTCAGACGTCATTCTCTGGTGGCGCGCAGCTAAACTATTGGCATTGATGCACTTTTGAATCTATGATGTAAAGCTAGGCGAAAAAGTCCAGAAAAGTACCTTTAAAGAACACTACCACTAAAGTTTCATCGATATTGGTACAGTAGATTCAGAGATTATCTCCCTGTAAGACAACGTACTTCTGTTTTTTATATATTAGTATAGATAAAGATTAAATATAGATAATTACGTAACTTAAATTAAATAATTTAATACACTTAAATTAAAAAGATAATTTAGGATTTTTTACACACTATAGTCTTGAGTTCTCATCCATTTATTTATTCTTATATTTACCACGCACTTTGATACGCATTCCTGACATGACTACTATTTGCTATACACTTTCTACTCTCTACACTCCCAAAGCCGACCTTCTGAAAGCCCTCACACACATAAACAATAATTTAGATTAACATATCCGAAGGCTCGAAGAGGTCGTTCAAAACACAGCCGATGGGACAACAATAGGCAACACCGCAGAAACTTCCAACCATCCATCCGCGAAAGCAAAAACACAATCATCACGACTGAAAACATATTTTCTATGTTAGATTAGGACAATGACTTTCCTTGCCTTCCCAATCCTCATTACCCTCTCCCATCATCGACACGTCCACCCACAAACCGACGCAAACAGGCTAGCAAGCGCAAAGAAACAAAGACGCGTAGAGTTGCGCAACCTGGCCCACAAGTAAACAAGGACATTCCCACTGAGCCCACCAAAAGGTACTAATTTTAGCACATAACCATGGGCGACAAATCTCCTCCCTGATCAGTGAAAAACTCCCATCCAATTTCTCTGTCACGGGTGTGTTTAAACCTAACAGGAAGAGTTTTCCGACGTGACCAGTGAGTTGGACACACACACACACAAACTCTCGCCAAACGGGATACAGTCATCATCATAGGAGGGCAGAATGACGTCAATTTGGGTGGTCACTTTACACCTGAGCAACATGACAAAATACAACGTGCCGCCCAAAACACGAACATTGTAGTCTCGACTCGCCCTTCTGATACCACAAGCCAACACTGTGCAAAGAAATTAGACACGCAAACAACCAATTAAAACTGCATCTGAGAGGCACATATGTTAAATTATTTGAGCTAACTTTCTCTCAGAAAAACACTTCACCCGGCATGGTCTTCACTTGAACCTTGTCGGAAAACATGCACACGGTAACGAGCTTGCAAAACACATCCTTACACAACCTCAGCGGTGTCCTGCCCAAGACTCATCCCCACCTACATCGCCTAGTTCTCTTCCATCCTCCGGGACCCCTCTACTAGACTAACTAACTACTGAGACTAACATATGTTACAGATTCGCCTTCATAAGGTGAATTCTGTAAAGGAGACAAATGCCGTTATCAGATGAAAAATCGAGCTAAAAAATAGGAGAGCTCGTTAATCTCCGCTAATTCTACCTGGTAGTGACATGGCGACGGAAGTGCTTAGATGTAACTAAAATATTGATGATGATTTCACAAACAGTTCAATTTCCTTTTTGAAATCATTTTCAAATCTTTTTTTTTAATTTTTATTTTTTATTTTTACATTTTGATACTTCAGTTACAGAAGATGAGAACGTCTGCTCCAGTTACATAACTCCACTAGCTCTATATGTGCAAAAACGTAATATTGGGACGCGGAAATTAGCGAAATCGCGAACTGACGGATTCCAAACCGGCCACAAGAGAACAGCTGAAGCTTGCTTCGCTGACAATTCCTACCGCTTACATGTCTCCGCGACCACTGCAGCCGCACGGAGCAGGCGGCGCGCCCACTCGATTGCGGCGGCGGTGGTGGCGGCATGGCGTGGCAGGAGGGGACATTATATTCACCAAATTTCACTTTACGACGTACCTATTCATTCCATTTTACGATTGATATGGCGTTGGATTCAGGAAGCATATCCCCATGACGCTATAAGCCCTAAATTTCTTCCTGGATCTATAAGGAGCGATTTGAAAAATGAGTTTTGGAATTGTTTTGGAAAAGGGCTTCTCAGTATAAATTCTAAATTAAACAAAAATCAAATGCCGTTTCCTGATTGAAAATCGGTCCATTTGTTCAGTCGTTATAAGTAAAGTAAATTTTGCTCATTTTGTCACGTGGAGGCAACAAATTGAACAACTGTCAGTACATTTAGCCTTAAGAAGGGAATTATGAGAGAGAATTATGAAAGGGAATTATAGGAGGGATGATTATGAAAAGACAAACCGAGTCACTTTAACGAGAAGGGAATTATGAGAGGGAAATATGAAAAGACAAACCGAATCATGTTAACATCTAGTCAGTTAGTAAATAAGTAAATCTCTATCAAAAAAATTAAGTAAAAAATAAAATTATGTACATACCATGGGCGTTAACTGGTTCTAATATTGATCGAATGGCGACAAAATGCCCGAGGAATTTTTGGCTGGAAGGTTTTTTGTTGTCGCTCGATCATTGGAACCCTTATAACGCCATTGGTACATAAATAACTAGTATATATAAAAAAAATCGCAGTACTCCAAGGATGTTCCCTTGAAGTGTACCACACCTCACAATCAATTCATTACTATATGTTTCATTAATTTAACTGATTGTCTTCTATCCGTCAGGTAATTCAATTTCATTATCAAATCATGTACAATACTTCTAAATCCCATTTTCTATTATTTTATAAACATAATCTAATGTCAATCGTAACAAATGCTTTAGGAAAATCTACGAGTAGAAAAATAAACAAGGAATATTGTTGTCTAACGAATAAGCTATTTGTTTAGTTAAAAGTATAATTGCGTTTTAAGTATTTCTCCCTTCCTGAAACCCGTATTGATGTGGATTTATTACATTGTGCATCAATTAAAAACCTTTTGTTTCACTGTCAGAACATAATATTGTTATATATTTCTTATATAACAACGTAATATATAATATAATATAATATAATATAATATAATATAATATAATATAATATAATATAATATAATATAATATATAATAATGACGTCCTATAATACAACACCTGTATTTTGATTACACATTGCACGTCACATCAATTATCGCAGTGTTGAAATAAACACTGCGATCTTCGTCTTTAAGGATACAAACTAATAAAAATCAAATTTCACCATTACAACACTTCTCCAGTGTTTCTATAGTGACTTTTATTTATTTATCTATTTATTTATTTATTTAACGTCAAAAAACAGTTAAAAACTTCAGGACATACTTTTAGGGAGAAGATCTCTCATTTCCAATAAGATATATAAAAAAAATTGAAACAGGTATTGAATTTCTTTATAGGGGTAAAAGCTCATTTACAATTAATCTAACAGGGAACTGAATGGAAATGGAAAAGCTTGGTGTCATGTCATTTGATGGAAGCATTCATGTCAATGAATGTGTACGTTAACGTTAACATAAACATGAGATGAAATCGTGAAAGTTTGAAAGCTCCAAGTTTTCACATTCACGTTAACATAGTGTGGGTTCAAAATACTTCCGTTAAGCGAAAAAACATAAAATTAATGTCTAGCGATTACGTTTTTGTATTTTCCTTCACTTTTCGGTTTACCACGCATTTAATTTGATGTTCATTCGTGTGTTGGTGTGTTTGGTTTAGTTGGAGTTCTTTAGCGACCCCATAATGATGCACACTATCGATGTAATTTACCGATCGATGCATTCGGTTTATTTATTGTTTGATCGATGGGTTGATGTTTCCGAGCTCATTAAATGCTTTGGTTATTAGTCCTGTTAGTGGAGTGAATGCTTTATCGCAGGAGGTGGCGGTGTTCCTTCCCAGATGAAGTGTAGCACATGTTAGTGTAAGTGTGATTAAGGGGAAATGATTAAACAAAGACGAGAAATAGAAGATTGCGCGCGGTTCGTAAACCGGTTGTTAGGGTATCTCTCTCTAGCATTCGCCTGGTATTAATCAGAGAAACTCTGGAAAACTACCGATCAGAACAGCCGGCCGCTAGAATTCTTCTCCATATAGCGACTGAGGTAACTATGTAGCTTAGTGTCGGAAATTCACCACTGTCAGTAATCTAACCCCGGAGTTACTGCGGAGATACGACTGGCTCTGAGTAAGACTCAGTTGATCAAGGATGTAGTAGGTTTAAGACTAAGAGCTATGTGTAATTTCTGTTATTCTAATTTCAAACTTCTTCGATTTACTTCTTGTAATTAATTTATAGCTGACCTGGTTGGCCGAGGCGGCTAAGAGCGTGTACCGACCCAGCGCGTCGGTCCGAAAGGTCGCGGATTCGAGTCCCGCCTTGGCCATGGTTGTTTGTCCCTTGTCTCTCATGTATGTGTTGTCGCGTTCTGCTGAGCCCAGGACCTCGCGTTCTACTGACCCCAGAACAGAGGAGCCTGCAAGTGTGTTGGTGTCTAGCGTATGGTTGAATATGCGACCCATCGGGACGTAACTGGCTGTAGGCTGGATAAAATTCCTAGGAAAAAATTGACTGATATTGAAATTCTATTGAGAAATTTGTCTGTCTTTGAATGCTACCGCCTTTGTCGATTCGATACCTCCCCAACTTCACAGAGCGGTCAGGTAAACTGCCGAAGGAGACGTCAGGTGAGAGGATCAGAGGAAGGGTCCTGCAATAGAGAGGCGTTAGCCTGATATTCAATAATGTAGCAGGGGTGGCTCTACAATGAGAGCTGCATAACCCCCACGCATTCTACTTCTTTAAAATATTTTTATAGAGGATTTGCGCTAGAAAAACAGCTTCTAGTATATGTTTGGATGATACATAGTCTGTGTTTAATTTAATTCGATTTCGATTAATTCTCGAACCCAAACGGGCACGCAGGGCTCCGAGGCTACCGTAAGCTGCAATTTGAAGCTCCTAAACATTTAGCATTTCTATCAATCTTAGTTACTGGACGGGGCTTCGCTCGCTCATAGGAGACCGTGCGAGCTGTGCTCGAAGCAGCTCTAAGGTTCCGAGGAGTCCTTTCAACGTGCGATCGCAGAGGCGAGAACACATGCGTCACGCATAGGTTTCTAAATAGTTGCTTGATGTAATGTATTTCGATGTTGTTTCGTGCTGTGTGTAGCGCATCGTGCTTTGATAAGGCGTAGTGATCGGCGTGTGCGAAGGTGCCATATTAACTACATAACTAGGCAAAACATTTACAAGGCGCTACGGTAAAGACGTATGAAAGAAACAAATAGATATGAGGATGTGATCAATTGGATGCTCTTTTCTGTTTCCATGTTTTCTTTTTGGGGGGAGTGCTTGGTCAAAGACAGGAGTGAAACATCTTGTGCACCTTTCCGGGTAAATTAAAAAAAAGGGGATTCGAAGTCATATTTGAATAATCAAGTTCATTTATCACTTCCTGCGGGTCAGTAAACGTACAGTCACCACTGATTCTGTTTATTGGTGGAATATTCAGAAACACAATGAAAATTTCTCCAAGAATAGGTATGTTCTTTCGAAAAAAATAAGTTGTATTAAGTTTTGTGGAACGTTTCAACTCGCAAAACAAAATGTAATTGAAGTTATATGAAGTGTCCAACTTCTAATTTCGCGCTCTGCAGAACCACCAAGTTATTTACTTACAAGCCCCCAGTGTAATGTATGGGGAAAACGCAACATTATCAGTCTCTGGAAAAGGACGATATGTAACATCAGCGACACTGTGATTAACAGCCAACAACAGCGATCGAATACAAGAGCTCGACTTGCCATTCTTAATTGCAATACAACAGAGTACAAGAGCGCGTCATTAGCCCCTCCACTGGCATTGGCATCACATTTCCCATGGGCATCATATACCCCGTCGGTCCCTCCAATCCCGATTCCTCGCTCTCCACGCCGTTACTAGTCCTTGGCCTTGCCTGTCTTCGTCTCATCTCGAGTAGATCGTTACTAGGACGTATTAATTAAAAACTTCCCTCGAGAGGGACATGTTCCTCATGACTTCGTATTTGCATTAATGAGCAACTCCTCGTCGTGGACGGAAGGGGTGATGGCAGGAGACATAGAAGAGAGAGAGAAAGAGAGGGAAGAAGAGAAAGGGAGGGAGAGAGAGAGAGAGAACGGAATCGGACGTTAAGGCGCTGCTTCCGATCATGATATAAACAAAACAGCAGAAAATTGCATCTTAACAGAAATACGCAAGTAATCTCTCTCCAGTACAAGAAGCGCTCAATACACTGCAAGCCAGGTCCTGTGGTGTGAGCGAGAGGAAATTCTAAAACTATGGAGTGCATTTAATTAAACTCTAATCGTTCTATTCACTAAAACATTAGTCATCTAAGATACCTCAGAGAAACAATCGTTGACCCTGCAGTGTTTCCATCCGGGAGGCTTCTGACGATGGTGGATATTCGTTTGATAACTAAGTAAACAGAACCGATTTCTGGAGGAGCAAGATCGGTAGTTTTTCGTGGTTTCTTTGATCAATACTAGACGAATATCAGAGCAACACCCTAATAAACGGCCCACGGACTGTGTGCGATCTTTCATTCCTCTTCCTTGCCCTATCCTACCTCCTTACACACACTAACACTGGCATTTACTACGCTACCGCACATGTTGGCAGACCAGTCGGAAGCTTAGAGCTTGTCCCGGCTAGGGCGGTGCCCCGCTGAAGGTGTTTGGAGGGGGACTCTCCACAAGCAGACTTGAAGGTAGGCGCCAGATCTCACGTTCTAGAGGAGTAGCACCGCAGCTTCCAGGATATATTGGTTTAGTGGTGAGTTATAGTTGACATTTTCATAATTTAAATGATTCAAGGCGTTGACATTGTCAACATATAGTATACAATAAATAGTATTGTTGACGATGACAACGTCTTCAATCATTTCAATTCCAGGATATAACATGTACTACACAAAGAGATTAATGATCACAGTAGATAACGCGCCTGGAAACGCAAAAGAATCAATGGAACATTTAGGGACAAGATTTTAAATGTGAGTTTCTACGATATTCAATACAATATCAAATTTCTACATATTTTTACATATGTATCAATACGTGAAATTTTAATAAACGAGTTTTCAACTTACCAAGTTGCCGGTATATCGACGTGTCAACAAGGGAATACTATGCAATTGAATGTGGATCTGTATTGTCGATGAAAACATAAGAACAATTAAAATTTGCGCAAATGCGCAAATAAACGTCACATATTTTTGTTTCTCGTGTTTTACAATTTTAAATTAACTAGTGGTGCTACCACAGCACATACTGTTCTGCATTATTTCAAAATTTGGGATCGTCGAAAATTCAGACTTCAACGAAAATGAGACCTGCGCTATTCTTTTAAGCGTGCCGCGTTCTTTTCGTGAAAAAAAAAATGAAGTAAAAATTAGGGACGGTTTTGGAGATTTGTTTTTAATAATTTGCATTACTTTCGGGTAGAAATTACGCAAAAACTACTAGCTTTTTTCAAAACATTGTATCTGCCCACATACTTTCTCACGTTATTTCTAAATTTGGAATTTTCGAAAATTCAGAAAGTTCGACAAAAATGAGATCTATGCTATTCCTTTAAGCGTCCCTTGTTCTGTCCATGGACAAAAAATTGAAGGAAAAATTATGGACATGTTTTGTGATTTTTTTATAATTTGCATTAATTTTTGGCAGAAATGACGCAAAAACTACTCGTTTTCAAAACATTGAATCTGACCATTTTCAAAGATCTAATTTTTACTCTCTCGTTACGGAGTAGTGAGAAAGTTATGTAATGCTGCCCGAAAAAACGGCGAATTTTCGGCAGGAAACGCCTATTACAGGGCCCTGGTAACAAAAAGTAGATAAATCCAGTTTCTAAATTTAGGAAAAAATCTTCTAACACGTGGTGTAGCCAGAATCCATCTTTTGTGGGTTTTGACACCGAAAAATCGAAAGACGGCAAAACTTTCTGTCCGTCCGTCCGTCCGTCCATCCATCCGTCCGTCCGTCCGTCCATCCGTCCGTCCATCCGTCCGTCCATCCGTCCGTCCATCCGTCCGTCCATCCGCCTGTGAACAACGCTAGCGGCTAAACCGTTCAGCAGATTTTCCCAAAAATTGATATTCCCCAATCGATCTGGCTGATGTCGCGTCCCCTTCAATTTAAAACCGATATTGCAATTTTGAGGGGTTCTTTACATGAAGCCTTTGGGATATTTTCAATTTTTTTTTACAAAAACGACTCCATCGTCTTTCTTCGCATTGAGTTCTACGTAGGCGACGGGAAGTACGTGAGTGCCACAGCCTGGCGATATCCGCCGCGGCGCGCGGAAAAGCGATCAGTTTCATTAGCCGCTTGCGCCATCCCGCTACCGAAAGCATCTCGTACGCTATTAGGCGAGTAAAGGGGTCTTTGGAGAGCGGAACGGTGTTCCAACAGTGCAAGAGGCACTGAATGGTGATAAAATTGCTTTGCGCAACTTATACACAAATGACAATGCAGAATCAAGTATGGAAAGAGCATGAACTCTGGAGAAGGATCTAACGGAATTACTAATGAAAAAGTACGAAGCAAACAATTGAAAATAATTGATTTTTAAGGACAAATAAAGATATTGAAATTTTCAGTTTGTGTTAATGTATTTTGCTGTATATCTCTGTTAACAAAACCAATCGTTATATTAAAATTCTATTTAATTTTGACATCATGGGATATAGTGAACCAAAAATGGTATTCCCCAGTAGTTCACTATAACCGAAGTTGACTATTACAGGTTCATATTATTTTACGGCGTGAACCTTGATGCGACGAACTAACTGAACACTGACTGCCGCTCTCGCACCAGCGCATACGGTTGGTTTATCGCTGAAGAGTCAATCATACACCGGTGCGTGGTGTGGGTAAAATTTCAGATACCCCAAGCCGGCGCATGAAATACTTCTTGCATATTATAGCGTTTCAAAATTTTCTACGAGGTTCTGTATATCACGCGCGAGAATCGGCATTTTCTCTGCTGCTCTTGTTTTCTTGGGAATTATATACCACATCGCTGTCGAGATTTCCAGAAGTAGTGTTGCCTGTGTATGTTCGCGTGGCCTGCATAATTTGGTGGTAATAAAATGATCTTTAAATTACAGTTGGAGGAGATAACATAGCAGAAAAAGAGAGAGCAGGTAAAATTTTGTGTAAAAACCGGAGGTATCACATGCCAGTAAATATTATTCTCGCCCGGATCCGGTGTGTTTCTCTACTGCAACGTTACATCTGATAGAACCAGACTCCCTACACTTCTGTCAATGTATCCCAAGACTATTTGGTACGGATTTTAAAGAATACGATAAATCATTGTTTTCTGCATAGACAATAACATCATTATCGGCAAATCACTGACATGGATATCTTGTTTCCAAGTCATCGATTGGCTAATGATGAGATAACTAATATTCGTAATTGAGAAAACAAAGATCACATTTTTAAAAAAAACATACATCGGCAATTGGATATAATCGGTGTTGTTCCCTACCCTCGTTTTATTGTATAGTGATGTTCTATTTCTTTTTTAACCTGAATGTTACATTTCCAAACATATCTATGAAATTATCTGGTTCAAACTTTTTTTTTAATACCTAAAATTTCCTCTTTAGTGTTATTCTTACTTTTACGTCACAATATGGCCCTATTAACAAAGCAATACGTGTGATGAATATATTGTATTGTACGAAACGTATTGTCGTAATAATTTTTTTGATTTCCGTCTTATTTTGGTTACCTAAGCCTTGGAATTATAGATACACCGCGCGAACAAATACGTCCCTTACTGATTCTGTGAGTATCGGAGTGTTAATCATTTAACAATGTCAATTATTTGTTCAAAATAGTTGTTTTCAAGCATGATAAAGTAAAAGTAGAGCGCCGCCGCGAGATACGACGGCTGGAAAGAGCTATTTGCCACTTTGGCCAACGGCCCAAAAAGAAACCGTTTTTCGGCGAGTCATCAAAACTGTTTTTCGGAAAATTAATGTTAATATATGCATTTGGTATGAAATTTTATTTACTTTAATTTTGTAGATAATAATTGTTTCATTAAAACGCATAGTTTTGAAGATATAAGCGAAGAAAATAAATATTTTTTTCTTTCAATTTTCTCTGTGAAGTCGTCCGTTTTTGAGGTGGCAAATGTGAAATTTGAATTCATCACTCTCAGAACCGTATAGAATCGATGAGAAAAATTTTCCGGATTATTTTCTTGTTCCAGATACATTTCGACTAGACTATTACGAGAACATTTAAAGCCAAAAAAAAAAGAGAGAGAGCAATTTTGAGGGGAAAATTGTTTAAAAATTATCTATATTTCACGCAAAATGACGCGAAAACTACTCATGTATTTGTAACTATGTGTAACTATGTTTTTGAAAAATTGTGCGTGACCTTATTTTAAGATGTCAAGAACAGTTTTATACCAGCTGTGCTCCGAGCGCAGCTCGTATGGTCTCTCATAGGAGAGCGAAGCCCCGCCCAATAACTAATTGACAGCAATGCAAAATGTTTAGGAGCTTCAAATTGCAGCTCACGGAAGCCACGGAGAGCGCTGCGCGCCCGGTTTATATATATATATATATATATATATATATATATATATATATATATATATATATATATATATATATATATATATATATATATATATATACACACACACACACACATACACACCAGTATATCGTGGGGACAATTCATGATATACAATGTGAACAACAACATGATATATACATAAATAAAATTATTTCAATTCACAATACTTACATTTGTAATATGCAGAGATCATATCAGAGGTATTTTAATATGAAGAGATCATATGTGAAAGACTTGAGTAACAAAGTAGAAAGAAAATTTTGATTACAACATTAGCATTATGAGTGATACCATAATAATCATCCAAAGGGTTTACATTATAAGTTCTGTGAAAGATTTATTGTTCAGAACAGAATGCTAAGTTTCTGGTATTTTGTTCTTTGGAAACATATGGCAAATATACCTATGTCACAATTATACAGCACAAACATGATTGAAAATTTAAGAGAGTATATATTACCTAATATGATATATATATTCTTTTGTACTGTAGAATGTGTGATTCAACAGGAAATTGTTTCAATTCTTTTAAAGTGTAAATTGAATTTTGGTTTTTAAATTAATTGAGGAGTTTGTTATGTATCTGTAACTCTTTCTACAAATGCACTTTTGAAAATATGAGGAAAATATAAATTTATTTTTAAACTAGTTTCATAATTGTGAATTTCTACATTGAGAGTACCAGAATCCTTGTTCTGCAAGAGGGTCTTCTTTGTGAAGATTACTATTTCAAATATGTACATGCATGGGAGTGCTAGGAGTTGTTTGTTTGAAGTGGTTTAGAGGACTCATGCTCATGAGTATTTGTCATTGTTCTCAACACAAACAAAGATTACAAAAGAGTGGATACTTTCTGAGGATCTTCCCCAGAATTTGATTCCATATTTTAGATTGAATGAATATTTGCAAAGTACACTGTAATGTGTCTAACTCAGAATAAGGATATTGGGCCTATATGGTATAACAAGACCATTGGCTAGTTTGTTATTTATGTAATGTGAGAGTTTCATTTAAGACCATCTTGAATATTCAACCCAAGAAAAATTGTTTATTGAGATATTGTTAGAGATATATTTTTGATGATCAATAATTTATCATTCTTGGTTGGGAGAAATCTATTTATCTTGAAAATGCTGAATTGTAATTGACAACAATTTGAAGGTAAGATTGAACCTATTTACATGCAGGGCATCTAATTCTCGGTTTCAAGTTTTCATTACAGTATATGATGTTAAAAAGTATCCAATATTTTTGAAAAATCTAGAAACACCCAATAGGAATTCCTTCCTGATCCAGAGCAACAAGAATGTCATTTAGAGAGGTGAAGAGGCTGAGTCTGTAGATCTGCCATTTTTTAATCCATTTTGGTCCTCTGTCAGTATGTTATTTGAATTAAGAAAGTTGTTGAGTCTATGATTAAAATGTTTTCTAGAATTTTTGAAAATCCAGATAGAATATTGGCATGTGATTCATAAGATCATGGGTCTTGCCTTTTATGAACAGTAACTTAATCTTTGTTGTTGTTCTTTATGTTTCTTGAAAGACACCTATTGTCAAGGAGTGATTACAAATGTGAGTGAGCAGTTCTATTATGTATCTTGCATTATGTTCAATGAGGAAATCAGATTTTATTAGTCCTGAAGATTTTTTAAATTTTATTTTTCAATTTAAAAAAACAGAATTTACATTTGGTGTTGTGCAGGTATTTTATTGCATATTTATGTTATTTAGAGTTTTGATGTATTGATTTTTCTCCAATTTCTGAGAAATGCTCATTGAATGTGTTTGCTATTTCCTACGAATTGTGTGTAACATTATATTTGTAGTGAAATTCAATTTTCTGTGTCTGTCTTTTTTTGTTCCCACATTGCTTTAGTTTTGTTTTGTGCTTTGGCTATATGTTTAACATTCACCAGGAGTTTGTCCTGTTTAATTACTTTCTTCAAAATACTTTTGTGTTTGTATTTCAGAATATTTTTGAATGTAATTAAAAGGGTGGATTTTAATATGATGTCATTTTTTTCTTTTCACTTTAGAATAACGCTCTTTAGTATAGAAATTCGTTTTATGTTTTGACAAAAGGAAATGACCCATTTTTGTACGACTTTTTTTGCATTTTTCGTTGATTTTGACTAAAAAGTCATTTTTATCTTTTTCCATCATTTTTGAAGCATTTTTTGCTGATTTCATCAATTTTAATATCATTTAATGGTACATGTTTCAAATAATATTCACAAGGTGCAACAAATGTTCTCCACAGTAGTTCTCCTGAGTAGCCTAATCGATTTCTTCGCTCAGAAATTGTAATGTCAGCTATTGTAAGTAATCTAAGGTTTCTCTGATGCCTATCAGTGCTATTGATGGTTGGGCTGATTGTGGGATAACTATAGACAGAAATTTCCTGATAAAGAACAGGCCAAACCAAAAGTTGGAAGCTGAGTTCACCTGAACGAAAGTAAGAAGCGTAGATTACATTAGTAACATATCCAATAACTTGAGTAGTTCATCTAAACTGGTTTTGATCCAACTTTTTAGGGCACTTTAAAAATATTTTAAGAGCATTTTATTAATCACTTTGGGCCATGTTTTATGTCATCAAAATCCGCCCCTTATTACTAGGGCAATGGGCTAATACTACTAGCAATGAAATCAGAACTACATATTGTGAAGGATTGCTTCATTTATATTGCATTTCCTTTCATATGATATTTGGATTTCCTTGGTTATTCATTATTTCTATTTTTT